>BQNB010079261.1:0-30294 GCA_026074375.1 Tanacetum coccineum
ACTAAGTGACCAAAAGGGCTAAACTATGGGCTTTTTAAACTTAAAAAGCATATGGAAAAGAAAAATAAGCTAACACAGCTGATAAACTACACCTAAAGCAAATCCAATAAGCAAATCTAAACACAACTAAAGCAAATCCAATAAGCAATAAGCTCAGAAAAGCAAATAAGCTTATTGGCCAAATCTTTTGGCTAAATAGCCTAAGGGGGAACTTTTGGGCTTAATTTTAAGCCCCAAATTAGATCTTTATGGCTTAATGACTTATAACCCTCTAAAGCTTATCCTACAAACTATCTAAAATAGCAATCAAAAAGCATTTTGAAAATCAAATAAGCAAAGAAAAAGGCTTATAAAAATGGCTTTTTACCTAGAATCCTATCTTTTTGGTTTTTTAGTTTTTAAGGACTAAAATTGCAGGCCTGCTTTAAGCTACTCAAATAAGCTCTAAACTAAAATTTAAGCTAAAACAGATCAAATACATACTATGATTTACTTATGCAAGAAATTTCAAAACCTAAAACTATTTCTAACTTATCTAAATTTGCTAATGAAAAATGGATTTTAAACTTTGAAAATGGACTTGATAACTTTGACAGATTTTAACCAAAACCACAATAGCAAATGCACACTTATGGTAACCAAATTCTACTGCATTCTTAAGTATAAACAAGCATAAAAACACACTAAGAAGCACTTAATCAAAATCTTAAGCAGATAAGCTAAACTATCCACCAGATTCAAAGTACATATACAAAACTCCTTAGAACTTGATTTTAATCTTTAAAAACCTTTTAAAACTGATTAAAACAACTTAAATAAGCTTGATAGAGTTGGATTGGAGACCCAAAACAGTTTTAACACTAATTTAACCCATTTCCCTCTTAAACCAAACACCCCTTTAAGTTTTGATCAACCATTTTTTAAACTGATTTTTAAAGATTTAAGCAAGTAATTTTGAAAACAGATAACAAACAATTGATATTAACCAATAATAAGCAAAATTCAACCACAGATAAGCACTTTAAAATAAGCAAACAAGTAAGCAGTACTAAGTGCTAAAATTGACAGTTTTAAGTGAAAACATAAGCAAATGAGATTTAAACTTCAAGAAGGCATAAATAAGCATTTAACAACAATTATAAGCATAAATAAGCATAAATAAGCATAAATAAGCAATAGTAAACAGTAAATAAGCAAATAAGCAGTTTTAAGCTAAAATATAAGAAAAATAAAGACTTACAAAGCCCTTGCTCAAAACAGGGCAAATAAGCTTATAATAAGCTGATCTACAAGCTCTAGCCTGTCAAAGACAAGCTAGTGAAAACCTATAAGCCCTTCCCTTTTGGCTTATCCTCCAAATAGCTTTTGTGAGTGATTTTTGGTAAAAAGGCTTAAACACTATAAGTTATTGAAAAAACTTATAGTGCTTAAGTTAATAGCTTAAGTATGAGATAAAAAAGAGCTTAAGTGAGCTTATAAAACGTTTTTAAACTATAAAAGCATTAACTTAAAAATATATTTAACATAAAAACTTAACTTTCATTAACTTTGTATAAAACAGTACAAAGCTTTTAAAATAAGTACAATAAACTAATAAACTAAAACTAGGTAAAAACTACATGCCTTTGAAGGCTTACAAAGGGTCATATATATAGAGAAATATTAGGTCTTGAGGCTTGCTCTTTGTGCTTCTTCTGTGAGTGATAACTGAGGTGTTTTTGTTGTGTCAGTAAGTCGAAAACCAATCTTAGCCCTCCATTTTGTGTGTTCTCCAAGTCAAGTGATCTCAACCCTACAATTTTTTGTCTTCAACCTTGAACGAATGTGGTGATTTAGGATTGCCAACATGGCATTTGGTGTTATATAGGGTAGGGTTAAGGTGGAAGAGGGATGTTTTTGTCTGGGGTGGCAGGGTAACATGTTTTGGAGAAGATAAACAGTAAACCGGCGGGAAATTTTAGTTGGGATATAGGGTAACGAGGTTTGCTTTGAATTTGTTAAGTTGTTGCATCGTTAGTCTTTTTTGGACTAACAATGTTAGTCCTTGAGGACTAACGATGTAAGGGTGAAAGGGATGGTGTACTAAATGTGTTAAAAGTTAACCGTTTTTTTTTTTGGTTTTGGACTAGTGTGTTGGGCTAGATTTTGTGTTTTGGGCTTTTGTATAAGTTAAATGGCATTGGGCCATTTAAACTTATAAAGTGGTCTTTATATACTTTAATGGGCTGACCCGGCCCATTAGATGGGTACGGGTTGGCCCATTTAAGATTTTTTTAGATTCGGCTTCGTCTTTGACTTGTTGACTTTGACTTTTTCACGCTTTTCCATTCCCATGCTCGTTTTTGTCAGTTTTGGCTTGATTTTTGTTTTTTAGTGAATATCCGTTACCTGCACAATCATAAATCATAAAACACACAAATACAATATATTTTTGGTATATTTTGGTCATTTTAGGCACGTTTTTATAGGTAAAAGGTATGTGTAATTAAGCACATACCAAAATCCCCCATACAAGAGTTTTTTTGATTCGATTTATCGTCTTTGACATTAGTTATGCATCTTGCTCTTGACACTTTTTTTTTGATCTTTGCACTTTTTTACGCGTTATATTCCAGACTTCTCTATAATTGCTCGGTGGTTTTTAGTCCGTACTTGGCTTGATTCATTATTTGTTCTTACAGTTGAATATCCCTACCTGCTACAACTCATAAATCAGCCAAAACACCATAAATACAATGTATTTTTGGTTATTTAGTCATGGTCATATTTATCTATTCTATAGGACACGTATATTGAATATAGTAACCTACAACCAGGTATGTGTAAATTAAGACATACCATTTTAAATCTACACCGGGAGTCTTGATGATTCATAATAAGTTACCCAACGATAATTAAAACCATTTGCATCCGTTATGCATTTGTGAAGTTCTCTGTTTTAGAAGATCAGGTGTGGTTTTTAAAAGCGAGAAGTATCTCAAATGCTTTCAACATTGGATACGAGACTTCCAAAACACCAGACATTTGAAAAATCTTTCAGTTAATGAGCCCCCTTTAAGAAGCGTTAACTCAAGGACTTCGTGCCACCGCAGTGCGTACTCATTTAGAATATTGGCATTTTTTGCGGAAGGTACCGACGCAAGTACAAGTTTTGCCGTACATAATTCTATAGCCCAGTCAGCATTGAGGATACAAGGACTTAACAGGAACAGACATGGTTTGGGCACATACTCTGTCGAAGGTTCTAGTGTTAATGGGAAGTCTTCCATCAGCAGATTGTGACCGATCGTACTTTTCTTATTGGAACATACTATTTTCGCACAAGT
Organism: Tanacetum coccineum; assembly: GCA_026074375.1. Lineage (NCBI taxonomy): Eukaryota > Viridiplantae > Streptophyta > Magnoliopsida > Asterales > Asteraceae > Tanacetum > Tanacetum coccineum. The sequence continues at coordinate 3,327 of BQNB010079261.1, forward strand.
TAAACATTGAGAGACATAGTTAAGCTGTGCAACAAATCGTCCAGAGTTTTGTACCCACAAAAATTCCGCGATGGTGAGATTTAACGGTTTATTTAAAACAAGGGAATGTGTTTCTGAAGGTGACGATTTTCACAACTACGGTTCGGTTAGCATACTGACTGTAAGCAGCGTCTGATTGAAAGAAATAGAAGCAAAATTCTTTTGCGCTGGACCCAACCATATTTCAGCAGTCCATATGCTAAAACAAGAAAACCTACATTTTGTGGGATAGGATGCGCAAGAATGTTTTTCCTTACTATATTAGAATTGCAGCAACAGGTTCCGACTCAAGTTTTGATTATTCAAAACATTACTGATGTACTCTTTCGGGATCCGGTCTCACTGACAGGTCCCTCGTACTGATGGCTCAACATAAGCCCCACAGAATGGATTTTTGAGCAATCTAATGTAGAAAAGGCTGTCATTGTGAAGAAACCAAGGCTTTATGGGAAAAATAGATTTTTAAACAGCAATGAAAATATTAACAGAAGTTCATGCCCGGTGCACATTATTAGTGATACGTTTTAAAGAATACCATGCACGATATCAGCTTAAAAGTGATACCAAGAGGTTGGCAACATGACCACCGTCGCCAAACAAAATTGATGAAACCATGACAAATAGTTACGAGAACACCCAAAACCTTATCCTTGGATTCTCTAATTGAAATCACCTTTACACGCTTCCCATTCACTCTCATTTTCACACATACAAGCACCTTTCAAAGAAATTTGAACTAAACAAAAAATATCCTCTCCTTCCTCCACATCGTGTAGTAATCGTGACGTCACAACCACACAAACCACATACACTTTTGATTTTTGAAGATTTATCAAGAGCGGGGTTATAAGAATTGATAGTGGGTCGTTATTGGTTGAACACAAGTTATTTCATAAGGTTTTTGGGTCATCTTCTCCGCGTCCAAAACTCGAACCAAACTCATCATTTTGTAAGTTTTTCTAAAACTAATTTTGTTTTTGTACTCTAAGCTTCTTATGTATGTTAATGCTAGTTGTACAGTGTGATCGACGAGAACATGTTAAGTCTTAGATGTTTTAAGAAAGCAGACGATTGTTCGCATACTAAGCGTGATATATGAACAAAATAACAGGATTTTGACGTTGGTGAACGTTAAAAGACAGTTGATGTTTTGTGCATGTACATTTTATTATCTCTTTTTGTAAGGATGATTATTTTTAAGCTTATGGCATTAATTCAATAAGCTCATAGAGTTTTATTGGTTTTCATTTGGGCTTCCCAACATGGGCATGTGCCTCATTGGATTCTTTTGATATTCATGATGGGACATAGGTAATGCTGGGGCTCAACCGGCATGAGGGTCTTGCAAGGGTTGGTCCAAACCCACTTAGGTCCCAATCTCGATTCCTTTGGTGTGCGCTGGGTATATAGTCTCTCGGCCCAACTCAAGGGTCTGTTTGTATTGTAAGAGGGATCAAACATGCTACGAAAACTCGCGGGACATCAATACTATGGTTTCCCGCCCGATAAGTGGTTTGTTCGTATGGCTCTACTCTCCTCGTTGTGGATTTTCAGACCCATTATACCCATAGTAAGGTGCGTTTGTTTGTCACACGACCGAACAGAGACCACCAAAACACCAAATAAACCGCCGGAGTAGGGTTTCCGGTCCATCCAAGGATCCGTTTCGGTTTCGTATGGGTCTACCCTACTGCTTGCATGGCTTACTTGATTTTGCGGACTTATATTTTCGCTCTCTTTCGGTTTAAGCTTTCTTCGATTATGACTTATTTTGAGCTTGTGATTTTTGGCTTATATAAATAAGCTTATAGCTAATTTGGATTTCGGATTTATATATTAAGCTTATAGCTTATTTGATTTTCGGATCTATGTAAAAAGGAGATATTCAACGAAAAATATATTTTAAAAATAGATTTTTAAATAGTGGTGCATTGATTCGGCCTAATGACTCCAAGGTCCATTGGGATTCTTCTTGTATATATATTTTGATTATGGAAAAAAAAACATATGGATTAAGTTATGATATCGGGCTAAGTATTTAAAACCGTAATGGGCCTTGGGGCCCAATATGAAGTAAGTGGACTAATGGATTTGAGTTGGATTAAGAGGAATTTTTGTTGGAATGGGACGAAACTAAAAGGAGTATTTTGTTACGGTTACTAATTTCATGATGAAAGAATTGATGTTGTCAGAAAATGACAGGATTGTGAAAAGTGTTTTTGGTTTAAAGTTTAAAACCTTAGAAAAGCCGTAAAGACTGTATGGTCAAGCCAAATTTTTCAAAGAGTTCTATATATAGACTATATATATATATATATATATATATATATATATATATATATATATATATATATATATATATCTATATATATATATATATCTCTATATATATATGTGTATATATACATATATGTGTGTATATATCTCTCTATATATATGTGTGTATATATACATATATGTGTATATATACATATATGTGCATAGATACATATATGTGTATATACATACATATATATATCTATGTATATTGTATCGATTTCAGAAAGGTGGATTATTCATCATTGGTTTTGAGCTCTTGATCGTTCTTTTGTCAGTTTTTCGCGGAATATTTTGGTCAGTTGTACCGTTTAACGGATCGAGGTGTTGTAATTAGTTGTATTGGTGTCACACTTTGCCTAAGTGTTTTTGAGTCGTTTTCGCGTAATTACCCCACAATGGAAACGTAGCATCAGGGTCTTCCACTTTACAGCTCTTGATGACACTACCCACGGAAGCGTTTACCCGCGCCTATCGCCCCACCCGCCCCACTCGCATGCCATTATGGGCATATCGCAATGCACCCTGGCCTAGGACACGTTTCAACAACGATGTATTGGGATTCGTGGCAATCTTCCATGACCATCGAAATTGAAAAAACAATGGAAGTGTTTATTGGATGTGCGCATTTTCCCCCTCTTTCGGAGGATTCTTTCCTCGTACAACAATGCCTAACCTATTGTGACAAAATGTTTTAAAACGGTGTGACAATGACACCAATTTGGTCCTAAAATTGGGAAGAAAAGCCATTTTTATGGTTGAAAGAAATGGCAATGTTCTTTTTCTTCTCATCTTATCGGACACAAAATCTCATAAGCCGCCCACAAAAGTTCGGTTGGGAATTGAGGTCCGTGAAGTCCGAGAGGCCTAAAAGTTCTGACGGTTATCCGCCAACTCACCCTTTTCGAGCTCCACCTTTTTAGGTCTTCCCTCACACATATTCATCCCATACACCATTTATCACTCTCCCAAATTGCCTCCACCCATCTCCTAAGATGTCTTATTCCCCCAGCTCCTCCCCCACCGTCCGACTAACTGTGAAAGGGTGACCCGACACCAGAGTTTTCTTTGGGCACAACCACGGTTTTTATACACCGACGTTTCATTACAAGACTTTTACGTTTTCAAAATATAGACGACCCCGCATTCACAATGACTCACCCATCATCACGCACATGCTAATTGTAAAAGCATGACTAACATTGTATCCATTTATCGATTTATTGTCCAGTGGGTTTTTCCCTTCAGTCTCAAAAAGGGTATCAAAAAACCTCACCCGAACACAACACACCACATCCTTTAATTACACTTATTATAAAAGTGGAAATTATAAATATCTGACACGACAAGCTTTAGGTCTGTGGTTCTGGCTCCAAATATCTGATTTTGCCCCGCCCACACACTAAAAGCCTGGACTCACCTTTTTTGAATATTATGTTGCCCAACTTACCAAACGATACTCACCCCTGCCACATGACAACATATGTAGTGTTTGACCTGCAAGTGACATTGCAAACATAGGGTGCAGTCCTAGGGCACTCCCAAAATGACAAAAAAGACGAAAAAACAAGACGCGAGGTTAGCCAGACGCCACATTACTATGCCCACAGAGGGGGGGGGGAGGCGCTATGGGGGGTGACGAGCAGAAACAATGACACATGAACGCGAGGAGTACTCAAGCACCCCCCACTCACAAACTACAGACCGGTCCCCTGACATTAAAAACGATTGCTTGCCGTAGTGTAATAAACAGCTTTCCCCGCCTGAGAAGATTTCGGTCATAAACTCTCGTTTTTGTCCAAGAAGAGCAATAAGTGTAACATACTGACCCACTGACTCTATAAAGTATCTTCTTATCTCTTTCTCTTCCACTAAAAAGGATGCTAAGAAGAGCAAAAGAACATCCAACAGATTGATGCGGTGGATCCTTTTTGCTCCAAAGAAACAACAATTCACTCGACGTTATCATCCGCGACAAAAAAGATAGCCAAGAATGGCCGCTTTACGAGTCACAATCTTTCCCCAGACTTGAGAAACCCTCAAGCAAGATAAAACATCACATGGAGAACAGGAACATCAGGTGAAACATTTCCTCTCATGAATACTCTTGGATGCGTTGCTCGCGTGTTAATAGTACCCCATGGTTTGCAGATTTCGGCAAATACCATGTCGGCAGGAATTTTCATTGTCAAGGGAATGTCATCCCAATCAAGAAAACAATAGTTTTTCAAAGGGGGGGGGGGGGGGGAGTAAAACACTACTTCTGGGAAGACCCCTTCCTTGTCTTCAAAATCTGTGCGGTAGCAAGTGATTCCGGCGGTGTTGCACCAGACGGCAAAGAAGCTCTTGACATTCACCAAAACCAAAACATCAAGTCACCACCGCCATAAAAAGCTTGCATAGATGGAATACCCACTGGGGGCCGGGGGACATCACGGTGCCAATCTCACGCCAAAAAGGTCTTGATGCAGGATTCTTTGGCCTCCACAATTTTCAAGAGCACCAAACGAGTTGGTTAAAAATTTACGACCAATATATTTGGGTAGTTTGTTTGTGTGGAGGAGTGTACATGCGAACTGACAAGGAAAAATTTCACAAAGGGCTAGATGCCTGACTCGTGCCAACGACAAGGAAAAATTTCACAAAGGGATGAGATGCCTCAAAATTCCATCCAAGTTTGTGAAATCTTTGACGTTTGGGGCATAGACTTCATGGGACCGTTCCCATCATCAAAAGGAAACAAATACATACTTGTGGCTGTCGATTACCTGTCAAAATGGGTTGAAGCAAAGGCGCTCCCCACCAACGACGCCCGAGTAGTTTGCAAATTTCTTAAATCTCTCTTTGCCAGATTCGGTGCCCCTCGTGCCATCATCAGTGATCGTGGAACACATTTTTGCAATGACCAGTTTGCAAAGGTCATGCTTAAATATGGAGTCACTCATCGTCTCTCCACCGCGTATCACCCCCAGACAAGTGGGCAGGTTGAAGTATCGAATCGTGGTTTAAAAAGAATTCTTGAAAGGACAGTGGGCGAAAATCGTGCCTCTTGGTCGGACAAACTGGATGACGCTCTCTGGGCCTTCCGTACAGCGTACAAAACACCCATCGGGTGCACTCCGTACAAGCTTGTATATGGAAAGGCATGTCATCTGCCGATTGAGTTGGAGCACAAAGCTTACTGGGCCCTTAAGCATGCAAACTTTGATCTCAAAACCACGGGAGATCAACGCAAAGTTCAACTTAATGAATTAAGTGAACTGCGTGATCAAGCCTATGAAAATTCTTTGATTTACAAAGAGAAAACTAAGAGGATTCATGACGCAAAGATCAAAAACCGCGTTTTCAACGTCGGTGATCAAGTCCTCCTCTTTAACTCAAGATTGAAAATTTTCTCCGGCAAGTTGAAGTCCCGCTGGTCAGGACCATTTACCATTGTTCAAGTTTTTCCATATGGCACCGTTGAGTTATCCCAAAACTCCGGGCCAAACTTCAAAGTAAATGGTCATCGTCTGAAGCACTACTTTGGAGGGGATGTCCCTGCTATGGATATCCCGGACCTCCAAACCTTCCCTAAGGACAATTAAATTCAGGGATTGGGTCAAGCTAAGTGACCTTAAACAAGCGCTTCGTGGGAGGCACCCCATGCTTATCCTAGTTTATCCGTAGTAGTATGCTAGCTTAGTAATGAATAAGTGTTTAGTTGTTGTGAGGAGGCTTGCCTCTACCTTTTCCATGTTTTGTATTTTGTGCTGTATTGTCCAGGATGTCCCGGATTTTTGAAGCCTCTCGTGCTCGCGGTATTTGTCCTTCGATCACAAGAGCTTCACATCCTCAGCTTCAATTTGGGAATCCGATATCCAAATCTTATCGACTAACGTTTATCTTTAGCATAATTCATAAACGGCTTAGGATTTACATAGAAACCCTTCGTAAAAACATTGAGGACAATGTTTCATTCTAGTATGGGGGGATCTTCGATTTGATTGTGCCTGCAGCCGTTGTTCTCACGTAATCCCGTTTTTACCACCAAAATTTCAAAAAAATGAAAAAATTTAAAAATTTTCAAAAATAAAATAAGTGTTTTGTCACAATTTTGACTTTCTTGTTGGGTGGAATTCGAGTCAATTTTGACCCGATCGAGCGTGTTGAGCTCTAGCTTGTTCCTTAACTTTTAGGCTAAGCGTTCGCGATTATCGCGAAGAACGAAAAATGATAGTGTTAAGTATGAAGTTGGATGCCTAGCAAAGGATTATTTGGAAATCTTCAGAGCTCATGTGTGTAATTTGTCGCTTTTTCTCCCATAAGCTTCTAACCTGATTAATATACGTGCTATTTTTGGAGATTAAACTTAAATCAATAATTTTTTATATAGTATATGAGCACAAACTTTAGCCTTAGTTCAAATTTATACTTGAATTTTTCAAAAAGACGTTTTCCCTATATAAAAAAAATGATGAAAAATGCAAAAATATAATAAATATAAACTGTGGACTGATAAAAGTTTGTTGCATCTTGCCGGCTCACAACCGATGTTGCAGCCTTCTAAAAGGTCGAGGGTTACAATTGCATAAGTGTTTAATATTAAGTGTGAATTAATAAATAAAAGATCTCTTTTTGTTAAATTCAAATATGCTTTTGAACTTTGGCTATTCTATTTTATAAGCTATGTGCATACGGAAAACCTAAGAGCTTATGAAACCTAAGGTCTGTGAGTCCCGATACTAGTCTCTGTGGGGTGTCAAAAGCCTGGTCACTTAACCGCAAGGTTGGGATGTGCCGAGACGAAAGTCGCTACATGGGATGATCTCGCCTTCAAACTCATTATTCTCGGGTGGAACGTGAAACATAGAATGTTGCAAAACGTTGATCCATGGTTGAAATTCAAAATAGCACATACACCTAAGATATAATAATTGTCGGGAGGGAAAAGTTTACAAGTTGCAAATGTGAGTAGTGTTAGCATCTTAACTAATAATTAACGGTGATTTTGTTTTAAGCTTGGTTTGGAATAAGTGAAAAGTAGGGAACGATGAATTTATCTTTTTTTTTGGGCATTCTCGGATCGAAATGCATCTTGTTCTATGATCCCTAAAAATTATAAAATAACAAAAGTCAAACATTCTAGTTAGTTGATTAATATGAAAACTGCAAAAAAAATGAGAAAAATGAAAAATACAAAATATATGTAGGAATATGTGTATATATAAAAAAATGGTAAAAATGGGGCTTTTCGAAACTTATGAGTCTTTAAATTCCTTGACAAACACTTAGCTACTTTTCAAGGTTATTAGTCGAGGGGGATCGAGATTCTTAGTTTTCTAAGTGCTTACTTCATAGCATTGCGTGAGGACACGGCAACGTCTTAGTATGGGGGATTTTGGTATGTGCTTAATTATACATACCTTTCGCCATTAAAATCGGACTTAAATGACCAAAAACGTACCAAAAATACATTGTATTTGTATGTTTTCACTTATTTTGTGCAGGAAACGAATATCCGAGAAAAGGATGAAAAAATCAAGCAAAAACGGACAATATCGAGCACGGAATGGAAAATCATGGAAAAGACAAAGTCAAATCAAAGCCAAAGACCAAAAGTCCAGTCAAAGTCAAAGAGTCAACCCCGACAAAAGTCAAAATCAAGACCGAAGCCGTAATCAAAGAAGACCTTAATGGGCCGGGGTAGCCCATTAAGGGTACATTTGAAGACCAAATGGGCCTTACATCATAAACGGGCCCAAATCCTAATGTAAAAGCCCAAATGAAGTAAGGGGGCCATTTCTGCCAATTCACTAAAGATATACCACAAGGGCCGAGTCTGCCAATCAATTAAACTTTCCCACCCCAAAGGACTAAGTTTGCAAAAACTTATATAACTCTCAGGGACCAATGTTGCCAAGTCCCTAAAAGTTACAACCTACAAGGACTGAATTTGCAAGGGACAAGTAAAGGTTGAAGGACCATATTTGCCCCATCCTCAAACTTCCACCCCTACCTAACTTTTAAACATAAACTCTAACCCTCACCCAATTTTCCCGCCAAACCACTATTCATCATCTCCCCCACCACCACAACCTGCCAAACTATCAACCCCACACCCACATGGGCTGATTATTCAAGCTGGCAATCCCAAACCACCTTATTGGCTGAAAATGATCAAGGGACAAGATTTCAAGACTTGGGGACAAAGGAAAAAGGATGGCTGAGATGACTCATGATTTTCTACTCACACATGAAGCACAATGCCTCATTTGTCTCTACAAAGAAACACAAAAGGAAGAAGACAAAAGAAAAATGAAGACAAGTTCTTAGTCGTTTTCTATATAATAGCTCTTTGTAAGCCCTTATAGGCAGTTAGTATCAGTGAGTAATATCTTAGTTTTAATTTTAACTTAGCTTAAAAAGTTGTATTTCATTTTCTTTAAAATTGTAATCTTTTTTTTAATGAAAGTTAAGTTTAAGTTTTCATAATTTGTTTTCAAGTTTACAGGTTTATTAATGTTGTAAAAAGCTCTCACATAAGCTCTCATTTAGTTCTTGATAACCTGTTTTAACCAAAAAGACTTAAGTGTAAAAAGTGTTAAGAAAAAAAAAATCAAATCTCACCCCTTAAAAATACCTCAGCTAAAAAATTGGATGATAAGCTGATTTGGAAGAGCTTATAGACCCTCACCAGCTTGTTTTATACAAGCTGGAGCGTGTAGAACCTTTTTTTTTACCCTATTTAAGCAAGGGTGAGGTAAGTCTCATTTTTCATTTTTTTTGGCATTTTACTGTAGCTTAGCTTTTTGTTGCTTATTCCTTGATTTTTCTGCTTATCAAAGCTTTGTTATGCTTATTTGTTCTTTATTAATGTTTTAATGCTCTTTGTTTAGGTTTTAGCTCATATCTGCATATTTGCCTTTCAAACTGTTTTTTTACTAACTTAATTTACTGCTTATTTGAGGTTTCTTTTTGCTTATTTTTATTTATCTTAGCTTAACTTAGCATGCCTGTTATCTGTTTTCATTTTTTTTATGTGCTTAAATCTTTGAAAGTCTAGCTAAAGTCTGAGTTTGAAAACCATTAAGGGGTGTTTGGTTTAAGGTTCTAAAGTGGGTCAAAAGGTATAAAAACACTTTGGGTCATTTTGGCCAACTTTGGCCAGCCTTATTAAGTTGGTATTAAGCTATTTTTAAAAGATTTTAAGTCCAATAGTTATTTTTCAAGTTTTTCTAATAGGACTTTTAAAACTATGGTGATAGCACAGTTTGTAAGTGCTCATTTAGTTAAGCCTTTTAAAACAGTTGTGAGTCTTGATTTTGTGTCAAGTTATAGTGTAAATTGCATAGGCAAAAGTCCTTTTGGTTTACATTTCTCCAAGTCAAATTTTGTCAATTTTTTTTGGTTAAACTTTTCATAGTTAAGTCTGCCATTTTTCAAATCCATTTTCAGTTAGTAAAAAAGTGTTTTTAGATTTCAAAAATTTGTGCACAAGCTTGTTTTGTGTTATACTCAATCTGTTTTCACTTCTTTTTGCATTTGGAGCTTATTTCATGGCTTATTCATAAGCCTACACTAAGCCCTCTTCAATACAAACAAAAGTGCCCTGGTGCAAAACAGCCCATTTGACACCCTTTTTCTTGGCTTTCCTTAGGTAGATTAGCTTATATTTTAGCTTTTTTAGGAACCCCATTAGCCACTCTTTAAGCTCCTATAAGCTTAAGCCCTGAGGACCCCTTTAGAGTGCTTATTTTTAGCCCCAAAGTGAGCATTTTAACTGTTGGTATGCATAGTTTAGGCTTAGAGCTTATTTAGGATTTCTAGCTTATCTATCTATCTTTTTGCTTATTTTTGGATTGCATTAGCTTATTTAGGTTAGCATAGATAATTTCCTTAGCTTAGTTTCCTTGCATTGCTTATTTTGTCCCTTAAGTAGCTTATTAAGCTGAGTGGACTGTCACTTTTTCAACCCATTCTTTTTGGCTTATTTGATTTCCAAACTCTTTGTTTTTTGCATTTTTAGAAAGCCCATAAGCTAGTGTATAAGCCCCCACAGTCTTAAGCCCTTAGGACCCATTTTGAGTGCTTAAAAATAAGCACAAAACTTGTCCCAAGGGCTGTTTGCCTGCAATTTAGGTTTATAGCTTATTTGCTGTTTGTGGCTTATCTGCTAATTATTTTTAGCTTATTTATGTTCATTATAGCTTATTAGGTTTAGTTAACTAGCTTTTTGTGCTTATTTACTCTTTTTCATTTGCTTAGTTTGCCATTAAGTAGCTAAGTAGTTTAGCATTTAGGTCTTAGTATAAAAAAAAGCTATTCTGCCATCTTTCGTGCTCATTTTCAGCTTATTTCTTGCTTTTCAAAACTAGTTGTAGTTACATAAAATGCTTATTTACATGTGCTTAATAAGTTTATAAAAAAAGAAATTTTTTTTACTGTAGCATAGCTACAAGTAGGACTCGAACCCCTCACCTCTCGTCCAACACTTTTATAACAACACCTCTACCGCTGTGCTACATTAGCTCATCCGGTAGAGGTTTGTTAAATTTAATACTTAAGCCCATTTTGCCCATTTGCTCTTCAGCCCCCATTTAGCTTATTAACAGCTTATTAATAAGCTGTTTTTCCAGTTTTAGATTTTTCTTAGGATCTTTGTAGTGTAACTTATTTTCCCTAAATTTTTCATAATTTTTCATAATCGTTTACTATTTTTAATCATTTATTTTTATTAAAACTGTTTTTTAATTATAATAAATTAAATAAAAATCAAAAAAATATTTTTCTTTTTTAGAAAATTTTCTTTTATCATTTTTTACTTAGGAAAAATAGAAAAACTTTTGTAGGGTCGTTTTTGCAAAAATTTAATTTTTAAAGAACGGATTTTGAACCCGTTCTCGTTTTCTCGTTTTAGAACTCGTTCTAACTCCGTTTTCGGTCTAGTCTTTTTCATTCTTCATTATTAGTCACCTAGAGTAGATTAGAAGTAAAAATTTCTTAGTAGGGTTAATTTTTAAGATTTTAGGTTTTTGACCCCTTGTTCGGGATTCCTGCTCTCGTTTTTCAGTTTAATTTCGCAATTTTTAGTTTTTTTTTCTCAATCGTTTTTTGCTTATTGTTGATTAATTTAGCTTTCTAAACTCCCAAATCATTAATCTCATTCAAACTCCAATTTTCTGACTGTACCGATTTTCAAGCACAGCCTCGTTGGGGATAAACGACCCGGGAATATTCTATACTACTTCTCGGTTTCATTGATTATTTTTTAGATTATACTTATTATATATATTTTATTATATATTATATATATAAAGGTGTTAGTTTAAAAGCCATTAATCAAAGATGAAGTGGTGAGTCTTTTGGAAAAAGAAAAAGAAAATTTGGAAATAATTGAGTCTTTGAAATCAAAAGGTTTTGAGTCGAGTGAAAATGTAATTTATAAATCAGAAAATCAAAGTGAAAATGATTTCCAAGTGGTTGAAAAAGGTTGTGACAATTTGGAGAATTCAAAAGAGATTGCTCCAGGAATGTTTAAAATAAGTGTGTCACAAAGTGTTTCACCAATTTCAGCGTCAAAAACAACTTGTGCTTCAAATAATATTGAAAATAAAACAAAAAGAAAAAGACGTAAGAGAACATCATCAAAACAAAATGACAAACAAGTGAATAATGATGTATTGTGTGCTAATAGAGATTTTGTTCATTTTTCAGATTTAGACACTTTAAGTAGTGTTAGAAGACCTAAGCATAGCGGTGTTATTTGAAAGAAGAAATGGTCGTCTAATACTTCTAATGTTGAGTTGTCTTCTGTTAGTAATTCAAAATTGAACAAAGATGATAAGCGATATTCTCGCAAAGACTTGTTGTCATGTAATAATTCTCATCATGTAGACACTAGAAGTGCTTATGCTTGTAATGATGCTATGAATGTTTCTTGTAATTCTAGATTGTATGCTTCTTATGATGTGAATGATTTGTTTGTCTTTGATGATGTAAGTATTAGAAATTCTCGAGTTAGCAAGATGTCTTTTAGGAAAAAGCCTTGTGAGTTTTTGAATGTGCATTCTAAGAATAATTTGAATAACTCTTTGCCTAGAACGTTGGTTAGGTGGTTTCCTAAAATGCAACCGTTAGCTGAACCCGTATCTATATGGATTCCCAAAGTTAAGCGTCAAATAGATAAAATTTCTAAGACATCTAACTCATCAGGACCCATTTTCAAATAGGTACCCAAAGTTTGTTGAATGTCTTTGGTGTTTTATTTATTGCAGATTGTCCAGATTTGTCTTTGGATCATCGATTCAGGATGTTCAAAGCATATGACGGGTAATCGTGCTCTTTTGACGAACTTTGTGGAAAAGTTTCTTGGAACGGTTCGCTTTGGAAATAAAGATTTTGCGGTGATTACTGGCTATGGAGATGTTGTTATTGGATCAATGACGATCAAGAAAGTTTACTATGTCGAAGGTTTAGGACATAACTTATTTAGCGTTGGAGAATTTTGTGACAAGTGCCTTGAAGTCTCCTTTCGAAAGTCTACATGTTTTGTTCGAAACCAAGATGGTATAGATTTGCTTACCGATGATCGTTCGTCGAATTTGTATACTATTGCTCTTAACAAAATCGCATCAAATTCTTTGGCTTGTCTCCTAGCAACGGCTTCTTCACAATCTTGGTTATGGCATCAACGTCTTTCTTATCTAAATTTTGCCACAATCAATAATCTTGTGAAAAGCAATCTTGTTCGAGGTCTTCCTAAGATGAAATTCAAGAAAGATCATTTGTGTTCCGCTTGTGAACAAGGGAAGATTCATCGAAAACATCACAAGTCCAAAACGGATTTTGCTTCAAATAAGCCACTTTATCTTCTTCATATGGATTTGTGTGGTCCGATGCGTGTCGAAAGTATTAACGGAAAGCGATATGTGTTAGTTGTTGTCGATGATTATTCACGGTACACATGGGTATTCTTTCTTCATTTAAAAGATGAAGCTTCTGAAGTGATCATTTCATTTATCAAGAAAACCCAAGTGAATCTTCAACTTCAAGTTTAACGTATTCGAACTGATAATGGTACTGAGTTTAAGAACAAAACTCTTGCTAAATTCTTTGACGAGGTCAGAATTACTCAAAAATTTTCTGCTGCAAGAACGCCACAACAAAATGGTGTCGTGGAAAGAAGGAATCGAACCTTAGTCGAAGCTGCAAGAACTATGCTTACATTTGCATACTTACCATTGTTTCTTTGGGCTGAAGCCATCGCAATAGCTTGATTTACACAAAATCGTTCGCTTTTTCACAAACTCTTTGATAAAACTCCTTATGAGCTCATTAACAAGAGAAAACCAAACATCAAGTTCTTTCATGTGTTCAGCTGCAGATGTTATCTTCTCAATAATTATGATGATGTTGGAAAGCTCAAGGCAAAAGGGGATATTAGAGTGTTTGTTGGATATTCAAAAGAATCTGCTGCATTAAGAGTTTACAATAAACGTACTCAAAAGATACACGAGAGCGTGAATGTGAATTTTGATGAGATTTCAGAAATGGCTTCTAAACAGTTCAATTTAGTACCTGGTTTATCTAATTTAAACGAAACGGGAAAATCTTCAAATCCAACGGTTTCAAAAGTTTCAGAATCTTCAAAGAAAGATTTGGAAGATTTATTTCACAATTTTTATGATGAGTATGTTGATGCTTCAAAAATAACGAAATATCCTACAATGAATGTTGAAACTTCAAACAAAGAAATTCCTTCGCACGAAGAAGAAGTTTTTCATGAGAGTTCGAAATCATTTCCAGAGGAATCTTCTTCATCTTCATTGAATGTTGATGTTCAACAAAGTTCAGAAGAAGTTACGGTTCCTTTCTCAAATACTCAATCGATTTCAAATAACATGGTTCCTAATGTGAACAAAGCAAGTTCGTCACACAATCTGTTTAATGAACGATTGGAAGATGCTTATTTTGATGCAAGTACGACGTTTCATGATCCTTTCAATGTTCATACATTCTATCAACCTTACCCACATGAGAAAAAGTGGACTAAGGATCATCCACTTTATAAAATAATTGGTGATCCAAAGTCAAGTGTTGGTACAAGAGGACAACTAGCAAATTCATGTTTTTTGCATGTTTGCTAAGTAGTATTGAGCCTGCTAACTTGGCTGAAGCTTTGAAAGATGCTGATTGGGTCAGTGCAATGTAAGATGAGCTTGATCAATTTACAAGATGTAAAGTATGGAGATTAGTTCCTCGACCCGAAGGAAAATGGATCTTCAAGAATAAGATAGACGAGATCAGTTTGGTTATTCAAAACAAAGCAAGGCTTGTAGCAGTAGGATACCGTCAACAAGAAGGCATTGATTATGATGAGACGTTTGCTCCAATTGCTCGAATAGAGGCTATCCGCTTATTTCTTGTATATGTTGCTCATAAGGATTTCACGGTCTTTCAAATGGATGTAAAGACGGCGTTTCTCAATGGAATTCTTAAAGAGGAATTGTATGTTGGTAAACCTCCAGGTTTTGTCAGCAAACAATATCCAGATCATGTGTATGCTCTCGACAAAGCTCTGTATGGTTTAAAACAAGCACCTCGGGCATGGTACGATGTTCTTTCAAAGTTCTTGATTGATAGCGGTTTCCAAAAAGGTTCAATCGATACTACTCTTTTCATTAAAAATAAGGGTAAACATATAATGCTAATTCAAATATACGTTGATGACATAATATTTGGCTCAACGAATCCAAAATATTGCACGAAATTTTCAGAATTAATGGTAAAACGTTTTGAAATGAGTATGATGGGAGAAATGAAATTCTTTCTCGGGCTCCAAGTAAATCAATTTTCAAACGGGATTTTCATAAATCAATCCAAGTACATTCTTGATATTTTGAAACGATTTGGAATGGAAAATTGTGATACGGTTCCCACTCCCATGGTTGAACAAGCTAAACTCAAACTTGATTTAGTTGGAAAACCAGTTGATCATACTGATTATCGTAGTATGATTGGATCGTTGATGTACCTTACTTCAAGTCGGCCAGATATAATGTTTGCAACATGTATGTGTGCTAGATATCAGGCAAACCCAAATGAACATCATGTGTCAGCCGTCAAAAGAATCTTTCGATATCTCAAAGGGACTATTAATTTAGGCCTTTGGTATCCGAAAGATTCTGGCTTTGATCTAACTGCTTATTCAGACGCAGACCATGCAGGATGTCACTTAGATCGAAAAAGTACATCTGGCAGTGTTCAATTTTTAGGTGACAAGTTGGTGTGTTGGTCATCCAAGAAGCAGAATTGTGTGTCTATTTCTACAGCTGAATCTGAATATGTTGCTGTTTCGGGCTGTTGTGCTCAAGTTTTGTGGATGCGTACTCAGTTGACTGACTATGGCTTCTTCTTCGACAAAGTACCGATTTACTGTGATTCAAAGAGTGCTATTGCAATCTCGTGCAATCCGGTACAACACACTCGAACAAAACACATTGATGTGAGGTATCATTTTATAAAGGATCATGTTGAAAAAGGAACTATAGAGTTATATTTCGTCGGTACTGAATTTCAACTTGCGGATTTATTCACGAAATCTCTGCCTGAAGCTCGATTTAAGTTTTTAGTCGAGAAGTTAGGTATGATGAGTCGTGAAACATAAATTCTTTACCACGAAATGTTTTTGTTAATAACTTTTAGAAAAGACAAAAAGATTTTCTTTTATATAAAATTTTAGAAAAGACAAAAAGATTTTTCTTTTATATAAAATTTTTACAAAAATACAAAAAGATTTTCTTTTATATAAAATTTAGAAAATACAAAAAATTTTTTGGTTTTTATTATGGCTTTCATATAATTCAGTACGAAAGCCGAACTTCATTTGTTGGCTTGTGTACATATCAGTGCACAACCCGTGCTTTAAAGAAAAGAAAGTGTACACATAAGTGCATTTATCTTTGGAAAAGAAGAGAAGTTTTCTTTGACTTGAGTCATTGATACATATTTTTCAAAATCTTTATGTGGTTCTTAAAAGATAAAATCAAGTTGTTTAAAAAGTCAATGATCTCAAGTTAATTATATACAATCTATTCTTATTTTAAAATTTAACCCCCCCCCAAACCAATAAAAAAACCCCCCCACCCCACCCCCCACACATTTTTTTTTTTTTATTACCCTTTCTGGTACATTCAAGATAAAATCAATTTTAAAAGGTCTTCAAATCGATGTACTCTTTGTGAAAAGTGTCTAAAGAAATAAAGGACTCAGAAGTGAAAAGAGGAACTCCCTCATAAAGGTTTTATCGAAAATATGGTATTTTTCAAGGGGGAGTGTCCGTATGTTTTGTTGAAAAAGTTTTCAGAAAGTTAAGGAAATGGTAAATTGTTTACATTTCATCTTAACATATCCGTATTTTTGTGTTTTTAGCTTTATGTTAAAAATGTTTCTCTGCATATGTGAAGGGGGAGTGTCTTTAAAATGATTGACAAACTTTCAAAGATCAAAATTTTCTTCTTCATATGATGTTTGTGAGAATGACGAAAAACAGAGAGATTTTTTAGAGAAAAATAAAATGAGAGAATTGAGAAATCATATACTTGAAAAAATGAAAGTATATATCATGTACTTCAAAAGCAAGAACAACACATGAAAAGAAAATTAGAAAAGTATGCAAGAAAAGAAATGTCACCACATATAAAAACAGACAGAGTGATTGTTCTACATTTTCTTGATATTAACAAAATCTCATGATACGATTTACGATTTTCATCATGGTTTTCACGGACATTCTTTCTAAAGGAATTATCTTGGCGTATGTTGTTTGTGGTTCATGATGTGATTTAGTTACTCCCAAAATACTCCTATGATCTTCTAAAACTGGAATTGATCTACCCCAGAGTCTTCCTTCCAATTTAGGAAAGTTAGGTCTAGGTGATGGAGTTTGAGGTGTAAATCAACATGTTTCGAATGCTAAAAGGACTTAAGTGATAAAGCTTTGAATGAAAAAGAATGAACGAAAATGATAAAGTTGTCAAAAGTGACAAAAATATGATGAAGAATAATCAAATGATAAGCAAAATAAAAAGGTTGGAGTTGAAAAGTGAGAGGCTTATAAGAAAAGATAAAGGGTGTTTCTCCTAAACTAGGATAGAAACCGGGTCAACTCATATGCTATCGGATTTCATTCGTTTATTTCTGGTATTGAAGTAGACATCATGGACCTAGTGATGCAAATGTACAACCCCTCCTATCCACTCAAGTACTTCTCAAAAAGTATTTGTTTCATTCTCACGGAGATTTAACGCATAATCTATCGACTTCTCATTCCGAGAATGTTGATGTTGAATAAAGGACATTCTGCTCCAGTCCTTTCTTACTAAAAGTGCACAAGAGTCTAGAGCCAATTTGATATTCAATGAAATATCTTTAGGACACAAAAGTACGTTTGTATTAAACATCAATGATACAAAAGGTATAATGATATATGTCTTTGTGACATTGCATGTCTTTGTGACATTGCCGGAACATTCTGGAGTAATATTATAAAATAGTATTCACAATGATCGAATGGAAATCCTACCAGTGCTAACTATTTGAAAATGATTGCTTAATGATTCAAATAAGTGTTAACTAGTAATCTATGTGATCTAGTGGTTATGTGTTTCCCAGGGTAACACAACACTAAGTTCACAAGATCAATGCTTTTTTGGATTATGATCATATTTTCGCATCCTTATCATCGAGATATTGATTTGATCATATTTTTCAAAATAACATTCATCGGGAATTTTTAAAGCATGATCTTGTGATGTATGAACTTTATGGTTAATGTGGAAGATGGTTCTTACTCTGATAATTTTCCATTTCATCTTCTACAACATACAACAACAACATTTCTACCTTTCACAGGCATGCCTACTTCAATGTTTATTATAACATCAAAAGTTACCTTCCAACCTTTATAGGAATGATAGCAATTAAGTTTGTTGGTTTGAGGAAGCTTATGGTTATTTTGGGGGAGTATGTTTGTTTATAAAGGGGAGAATGTTTGATTCTTAGAGAGGAAATAAATGATTTTGATTTCAATTTCATGGACTTTAAAGGATATTCTTCACCCGGAGCTTATTTTGGAAGCTTATATGATCATGATGCTCACGATGAATCATAATTATCATGAGGGGGAGAAAATATAAGCTCAGTTTTGGCTAAATATAAGGGAGAAAAAGATATACGTATATTTGGGGAGAAATTGTAAGGTCAATCCAAGTATATGAAAGGGGAGAAGATATGAGCAAGAATATATGGGATAAATCAATAAATTGGTAAAGAAAGAAATCGTTATGGTAATAGTAGTTTGATTAAGAAGATAAGATTTGTATTCGCGATCAAGGTTAATTCATCAAGTGTTTTAAATAAGTTGTAGTGTTTCATTAACTTTAAAGATCAATCGAGATAGCCGGTTCGACATTTGCATGGAATTACTTCTCAAGAATATCAACATTGTCTTCAAACAATCAAAGTTTACTAATTCAAGAGAAGGATATGTGATTGAGGGGGAGCTAAAAGATTATGAAGATTCAAGGATAAATTTAAGTGTTCAAGTCTTCTATAAAGAATTACTCAATCAATATCATCGTGATCAAGATCTTTCATCAGCAACATAATGTGATTGAAATCTACATTCAAGATCAAGTACAAAGATAAAGATTTCTTACAAGCATTTAAAGAATCAAGTTGCAAAAGAAGATCAAGTTAGCTTTTGAGAATGCTGATTTTGAGTCCGAGAGTAGAGTTGATACCTTCAGAGATAAAGAAATCTATCCTATTATATAGGGGGAGAAAAATTTATATGTGGAGATATGCTACAAGGTCATCCTCAGCTTTCACAAAGAATTCTCAGCGTTTTCGAGCTACACAAGAAAGAGATCCAAATCTATCCTATCATTACATAAGGGGAGATTGTTGGAATTAAAGATAAATCCCACATTATTGATGTAATAATAGAAAATAAATAGATTAGGATCAATGTGCTTAAAAGAAAATAGTATAGGGACTACTATTGTATTTATAGTATACTTAGTTACATCTCTAAGTACAAATAAGGCATTAGGCCACCATAATGATGTAATCCTCCACACCAAGTCATTTGTATCAATATCAAATGAGAAAAGGTTAAGAAATTCTCTCTCTAAACACACACACTAATTACACCTTAATCTCCACACACTAATTCATCAATCAAGGTCTTATATGTTTAATAATTTCATCCTAAATCGAATAAATGACTTCAAAACATTAAGAAATAAGCAATTTGGAAAATTGCTATAAGACAATATATCTATCTTTACTACTTAGCTATATTTGTTGGTATTTATCTTTATTATCTGCAATTCAAAACTATAACTTATAATGCTTAGTAGGATTTTTAGTACTTAATTTGGGCAACGTAACTTGCCTTAGATGATCGTTTCATTTTATCATCCTAAAACTTGCCTGTATGCACTTTGATACACTATGGTTATTTCTATGATATTATGCATGCTTGATTATTTCTTAGTCAATATGCCTAAGTTTGCTTCTCTAATAAAACTTAGGATAGCTAGTATTGTGAAATTGATTACTAGAAAGATTTAGATGATTCGTGATGAAATGGGATTGACTGCAAAAGGGAAAAATCTAGGAAACTTTTTCTTTACAGGATTTACTAAAATCAGGACAAACTAAAAAAATTTCGTTTCTCAAGAAAACGGCCCCCATATATATAGGGCGGCCCCCAAATATATCTGGGACCGCCACCATATATATGGGACCGCCAACAGGAGTCACAGAATTTTTAATGTGCTTACCTGATTTTCTATGTAGTTGACCATCCTCTTATCTAGACCCAACTACATTTCCTGCATTTTACTAAACCATTTTTGGAATCTCCCTTCCTAAACCTCATGCTTTACCTCTTCAATCCACTCCTTCTAAATTAAATACCCATCCTCACCATTCTTCTTATCATCTTCATATCCTTCGTATCTTACTTTCATGGCTGAGTTGTGGAATCACACCATGGTCGGGGGCTGGCCATGCTGCGTATACTGATAGGTTTCATGAGTTGGCGAGGTTAGTTCCTCACTTAGTAACTCCTAAAAGTAGGATGATTGAGAGGTATGTGTATGGCCTTGCTCTACAGATCCGTGGGATGGTGGCAGCAATGGAGCCAAAGACTATACAGAAGGCAGTGCAGATTTCTGGTGCACTGACCGATGAGGCTGCGGGGAATAGATTTTTTGGGGAATAGATCAATTAAGAAGGTTGAGAAAAGAGGGAATGTGGGGGAAACTAGCAAGGATAAGAATGGTAGGGATGATAATAAGAGGACTAGGACTGGGAATGTTTTTGCTACCACTGTAAACCCTGTAGGAAGAGAGAATACGGGTACTTGGCCCAAGTGTACCACCTGCAACTCCTACCATGCACCCGGAGGGCCTTGTCGCACATGCTTCAACTGTAACCGCCCGGGTCATTTGGCAAAGGATTGTAGAGGTGTGCCGAGGAATGTGAATCCTGTCAATGCTAGAAACCCAACTGTTAGGGCATGTTATGAGTGTGGTAGTACCGACCATGTCAGGTCAGCTTGTCCTAGATTGAATAGAGCTCAAGGACCGGAAGAAAATCGTCCAAATCAAGTTGCTGCTAATAACGGGGGTCAGGGTCGTGGAAACCAAGGGAACCAGGCTAGGGGTAGGGCATTCATGTTGGGAGCAGAGGAAGCTCGCCAGGATCCGAACATTGTGACGGGTACATTTACTTTAAACGATCATTTTGCCACTACCTTATTTGACTCTGGTGCCGATTATAGTTTTGTTTCCACTACTTTCATACCTCTGTTAGGCTTAGAGCCCAGCGACTTAGGTTTCAAATATGAGATTGAGATAGCTAGCGGGCAGCTAGTAGAGATTGATAAGGTTATTAAGGGTTGTAAACTAGAAATCGAGGGTCATGTCTTTGACATCGATTTGATACCTTTTGGACATGGGAGTTTTGATGTGATTATAGGTATGGACTGGTTGTCGAATTATAAGGTTGAAATAATTTGCCATGAAAAGGTAGTGAATACCACTACCGGATGGCAAGGTGCTTAGAGTATTAGGAGAGAGACCGGAAGAGAAAGCGAGACTCTTAATGAGTGTTGAGGCTAGTGAAAAGAAACAAGAAGAGATTGTTGTGGTTAGAGATTTTCCTGAGGTATTCCCGGATAATCTATCTAGATTGCCGCCTATTTGGGAAATTGAGTTCCGGATTGAGTTAACCACTGGAGCAACGCCGGTAGCAAAGTATCCATATCGTTTGGCACCTTCTGAATTGGAGGAGTTGTCTGGACAACTCAAGGAACTCCAAGATAAAGGTTTCATTCAACCAAGCTCATCGCCTTGGGGAGCACCAATATTGTTTGTAAAGAAGAAGGATGGTTCTTTTAGGATGTGCATTGATTATAGAGAGTTGAACAAGTTGACTGTTAAGAATCGTTATCCACTTCCTAGAATCGATGATCTATTTGATCAACTGCAAGGGTCATAGTTTTTCTCGAAGATAGATCTTAGGTCTGGATACCCTCAGCTGAGAGTGCATGAGGATGACATTCTAAAGACTGCGTTTAGAACTCGTTATGGACATTTCAAGTTCACTGTAATGCCCTTTGGTCTGACTAACGCACCAGCGGTATTTATGGATTTGATGAATAGAGTTTGTAGGCCTTATCTTGATAAATTTGTGATAGTGTTTATAGACGATATCTTAATCTACTCTAAGACTCGAGAGGAGCATGTAGAACACTTAAGATTAGTCTTGGGACTGCTCAAAAAGGAGAAACTGTATGCTAAGTTTTCTAAGTGTGAATTCTGGCTAAGAGAAGTGCAGTTTCTTGGGCATGTGATAAATGGTGATGGGATTCATTGAGACCCTAGTAAGATTGAAGCTGTTAAGAATTGGAAAGCCCCTAGAACTCCGTCTGGGTTCATTCATTTTTAGGATTGGCTAGATTTTATCGTAGGTTCATTGAGAACTTTTCTAAGATAGCTAAGTCTGTTACTATCTTGACTCAGAAAGGTAAGGTTTTCGATTGGGGTGAGGAACAAGAATTGACATTTAAAACCTTGAAGGATAAGTTGTGTAATGCGCCTGTTCTAGCTCTCCCCGATGGACCAGAAGACTTTGTGGTATATTGTGATGCATCCTGGATAGGACTAGGCTGTGTGTTAATGCAAATAGGTAAGGTGATCGCCTATGCGTCTAGGCAGTTGAAAATTCGTGAGAAGAATTATACTACCTATGATTTGGAGTTGGGTGCGGTCATGTTTGCACTTAAGATCTGGAGACATTATCTGTATGGGACAAATAGTGTCATCTATACGGATCATAAGAGTCTTCAACATATCTTTAGTCAGAAAGAGTTGAATATGCGACAACGTCGCTGGATAGAGTTGTTTAGTGATTATGACTGTGAAATTTACTACCATCCTGTTAAGGCAAATGTGGTGGCTGATGCCCTAAGTAGGAAGGAAATAGTAAAGCCTAAGAGAGCTAGAGCTATGAATATGACCCTTTAGTCGAGTATCAAGGATAGGATATTGTCGGCTCAGAAGGAGGTTGTGGATGAGTTTGCAGGATTGCAGAAAAGTTTGGATGAGATGATAGAGCAGAGAAGTGATGGAACTTTGTACTACCTGGATCGAATATGGGTACCTTTGAAGGGTGAGGTGAGAACCCTGATAATGGATGAAGCTCATAAGTCGAAGTACTATGTACATCCAAGAGCTGATAAGATGTATTATGATTTGAGAGATAGGTATTGGTGGCCTAAAATGAAAAATGATATAGCTGAGTATGTTAGTAAGTGTTTAACTTGTCTAAAGGTTAAGGCTGAGCATCAAAGGCCATCTGGCTTGCTCCAGCAACCTGAGATTCCCGTATGGAAATGGGAAGGGATAGCTATGAATTTTGTAACTAAGTTGCCTAGGACTAGTAGTGGGCATGACATAACCTGGGTCATTGTGGACTGATTGACTAAGTCTGCTCATTTGTTACCTATGCGTGAGGATTATAAGATGGATAGATTGGCTAGATTGTATTTGAATGAGATAGTTACTAGAAATGGTGTGCCGATCTCGATTATATCGGATCGTGATAGTCGTTTCACATCAAGGTTTTGGCAGTCAATGCAAGAGGCATTATATCGGATCGAAGATAGTCATTCACATCAGGTTTTGGCTGTCAATGCAAGACGGGCATTAAGAAACTCGTTTTAGACATGAGTACGACTTCATCACCTCAGACAGATGGTCAGAGTGAGCGTACTTGATTCTGTTCGAAAGCATGTCAAATTTATATATATTTTAGTATTAATCCGTGAAACATTTCTTTCCAAATTACTTCTCAAACAAGAGATATAAAATGGATAATATTCTCATAAAGGAAAAAAACCCACAATACATATATTTTTACCGGGAAGTATTTTTTCTCATCGGGGTCGTGTCACAAAGAAATCGTGTATTGAGATTTGGGAATATTCGGAATTCGTATTAAAAATGATAAACGATTTTTGGGCTTTGGAATTACAATTAAGAAATTATAATAGACTCAAACCTAAAAACATTAACTAGTACGAAATTTTATGCAAAATTAAAACGTGAGCTAAAACTGAAATTAAAAATCAATGGCACTACTTTTAACAAATTTATATAAAAATACACAGAATTTAAAGAGAAAGAAAACTTTTTTCAAAGAAAAAGAATTAGAATTTTTTAACCATTTTTGAATTTTTTATGAATTTTTAAAGAAAAATGAATTAACAAAAATAAACTTTTTCTAAAAAATAATACTAAAATTCTACTTTTATTTTTCAAAAATAATAGATTTAAAAAGAAAATTATAGGAAAAAGAATTAAATTTTTTCAACTATTTTTTCTATTTTCTATGATTTATTTAAGAAAAAGTAATTACTTAAAACCTATTTTAATTCCTAGAAAATACAAATTTAACTAGAAATTTAAAGAAAAATGTTTTTTAACTACTTTAAATGTGCAAAAATCAAATGGAACAAAAATGCCCAATTTTTATAAACTAATTAAGTCATAATTTTACCTATTAAAGTATAAACCCTAATTTCTTAAAACTAATTTTGAAAATATAAAACTATTTTATTCAAATCTAAAAAGACAGGGTAGAAAGTGCAAATAAGAAAAGTAAAGGGTAGGCGGGAAAACTGTTGGAAATTTACACTACAATGAAAACGGGTAACCTTGAACTATTGAAAATATACCAAACAAACCATACGATTATGCTTATTTTGGCTTATCTAAAAAGTGGAAATAAGCAAAAACTTAAAACATGAAAGTTTTTTATGAGCTTATACTCTACAACTTTAACAAAGACACTATTGACTTTTGTCCACTTAATAAGCTAAAAAATTAGCATTTAACTCTGCAATACAGAAACTATGCTTTAACTATCTTTTTAAGAATTTGGCTAATGGGTTTACTAGCTTTTTCACACTTTTGCTTATAAATTGCTTATTTCTAGATGAAAATGAAAAACAAAAGATGATAAATGGAGCTTAAGATATATACTAGAGATTGCTGAAAAGAAATAAGCTAAATGTAAACAAGTTTAACTAGAAATTTGCTATATAAAAGTGATAATTCAGCTTAAACTGTTATTAAGCTTTTCCTAATAAGCTAAAAAGCTTATTTCTAAATCTTAGAAGCTGAATCTTTGAATATAAGCTATTCTATTGTTATTAAGCAAACCTAGATAAAAGGGTTCTAAAAATTACAACTAGAAATAAGAAATCAATAAGAAAATAAGCTAACACTCTAATGCACTGCTATACTACCTTTGCAGGAAAAATTAAGCTAATTTAAAAGCTTAAACTTGAAACTTAAAAACTTATCTAGATTAAGCTAGTGGAGAACTATTAATGATCTTAATCCTAAGTTCTCATTCCTACTTTCAAATTCTAAAAAGTGTCTAGAAAATGGAAAGCAACAGCAGTATAAACTGCTGTTTGCTGATGCAATTGGCCAATTTTTACTTGCAGGCTAAATTTCTTAAATGTAAACTCATAAGCTGTCTCACTACATGTATGTAAATCTATATTATTCAAATGTGAGCTCTAAATTGCTTTTAAGAAACTTAACACTAAAACTAATTTGATCTCTAAACTGTCCTGGTGCTAGGACAAGATTTTTAAGCTTAAAACTTTGTAACTCTACAAACTAGCTCTTATAACCTGTTTAACAATTGTTAATATGACTAATCTAAACTATGTAACAAGTTTTGACAGGAAGTTATTGACTTTAAGAGTCAACCACACCCTTACCCAAACACTACTTTTAACTAACTGTCTAAACTTATTTTGACCTAAAAACTATTTTATCACTAAAACAGCTAAAACTTAATAGCTACTTAGACTAAAACTAACCTAGTTAAGCTAAATGATCACTAAAAACTACAGCTCTGGTAGGAGAAGTAATATAGTAGTTAATCTCTTGTTATCTAAACTAAAGAAAAACAGTTATACTAATTGAAGTAATAAGATAGAATAGAGACTAAGTTATACTAGATAAGCTAAAAATGGAGATATAAGCTAGAATTAAGAGTTATAGACAGAATAAGCATGATATAAGCTAAATGAAAAGTAGACAAGCAATTTTAAGCTAAAATACTAAAGTTGAAATGGAAAATTAAAACCTGAATTGAAGAATCTTCACACTTAAGCCATCCAAGAGTAGAAGCTTAAATGTTCCTAATGGCTTCCAAAGCCTCTAAACCATTAAGCTGTAAGCTTAATAAGCTAATTTAGCTTATTTGACTTTCGTTGACTAAATGTTGACCAGTTTTGACCTTGAATTAAAATGACTCTAAACTAAATGAACTTTAAGAAAAACTTGTGAGAGAGCTTGTACAAGTTAATGAAAGCAGTAGAAATGAAATGAAAGCTTATTGAACTAAATTGAACTTGAATTAACAGAAAATTGATTACAATGTAACAGGAATACAATTGAAACTGAAAAGGTAAGAAAAAGTAAGAAAAAAGTCAAAGGAAATTTTATTATAATGTAAAAGAAATACAATTGAAAATGAAAATAAAGAAAAAGGTAAGTAAAAGTGCCTCAAATGAGAACCTATACAATCTATTTATAGAGGATTTCGAGCTTGAGAGCTTGAAGAAGAGCTTATCAGCATTTCAATCTTGACCGTTTAAAAATCAATAACCGTTTCTTGACCAATCTGAGCCCTTGGATCACTCTATGACGTGGTTTAACCAATCCTTGAGCTCCACGTGGCTTCTCGACAGTATTAGACCAATAACAGAGTGCCATGTGGACATGATGATGTAAAGGAATTTAATACGAGGTTGTTTTGGTCAACGCAAGTGGGTAAAGGTAGTATGATGGATTTGAAGTAGCTTAAATTGAATGAGAAAGGAGAAATAAGGCTGGTGAAGTGTTGAGAGAATTGGCGGGGAAAGCTGTTATCTCAAAGAAAAAAGGAGAAATAAGGCTGGTGAAGTGTTGAGAGAATTGGCGGGAAAAGCTGTTATCTCAAAGAAAGAAGACGAGCTTTCAGTTTTGACCCG
>BQNB010079262.1:0-27666 GCA_026074375.1 Tanacetum coccineum
ACCAAATATCATGTTTGCAGTATGTGCATGTGCCAGATTCCAAGTTACTCCAAATACATCACATCTCTTAGTTGTAAAGAGAATTTTTAGATATCTTAAAGGCAAACCAACTTTAGGCCTCTGGTATTCTAGGAATTATCCATTTGAGCTATTTGCTTATACTAATAGTGACTATGCTGGAGCAACTCAAGATAGGAAATCAACAACTGGAGGTTGTCAGTTTTTGGGAAACATGATGATATCTTGGCAATGCAAGAAGCAAACTATAGTTGTCACCTCTACAACTAAAGCTGAATATGTGGCTGCTACTAGTTGCTGTGGACAAGTACTCTGAATTCAAAATCAACTGCTGGATTATGGGTATAATTTCATGAATACTATGATTCACATTGATAATAACATTACTATCTGCATTATTGAAAATCATGTTCAACATTCTAAAACAAAACATATTCAGATTAGGCATCATTTTATAAGAGATTGCAATGCTAAAAAGTTAATTCAAATGGTTAAAATTGATACTAAACATAATGTTGCATATCTTCTTACAAAAGGTTTTGATGCTGGAAGGTTTCAGTACTTGGTCTCAAGTATTGGAATGCTTAATCCTTAATGTCTAAATCTCTTTATGTCTTTGTAAAGTTTTGTAAAGGATTAGTACTGTTAGTTGCATCCATTAGTACTGCTAAGTATAACCAGTATTATCAGTTATACTTAATACTGCTAGTTAAAATTGTTAGTCAAAATTAATACTGCTAGTCAAAAAAATGCTTTGGATTGTGTTTTTTTGGTTTTGGACTAACAATTGCAAGATAAGCAAGCAGTATGATTGAATTTGATTATACCAATTGTGAAGTTTGTTATTCGAGAGACTGATGATTGTTAACCTCAAAAGCATTGTTTGAAGGGAGGCCTATTATGTCAATATGCAGTCAAGCATGAATGGAAGGACATGTTACATCAGACAAAAAGTGTCAAACATATTGGCAAATCAAAAGAGGTCAGGACACTAAGGTACCTCAGTCTGGTGGTCCCCCTGAAAAAGGTTAGTGATGAGGTTGTCCAAAAGGAGTTGGGTGACATAATGGAAAGGGCTGCCACTACTGCTTCTAGCTTAGAAGCAGAGCAGGACAGTGGTAACATAAATTAAGACCTAATCTACATTTAATGAGTCAAGTCCTTAGGGAATTGGTTCAGTTAGTGGTCTCAGGTGCCAAGAAACCATATTGGGGTTGTAGGTGCTCAAACTAGGTTTGAGACTACATCTAACAGTCCAATGATCCACCTCTTTCAAGAGTTAACACACTTGGACGTGGGGAGAACAGTATGAAACTATTGGAATTGATGGAACATTGTACAAAACTGTCTGCATTGGTGAGCTTAAAAGAATAGAGAGATTTATGATATAAAATAGAAAGAGTAATATGGTGAGTAAAAAGAAATGAGAGATATTGTGAGATGAAAAACATAAAGAGGGCTTGTGAGAATCTAAGTTTATGATGGAAATGCTTGTTGAAACAGCATTGGTGTTTATACTGCTAGGCATCAACTTAATATTGCCAGTATTAAGTTAGTACTGCCAGGCATATCTTTATATTGCTGGGTGAAGTTAATACAGTTGGGCTTAAAGTTATTACTGTTAGGCTAAAATTAGTACTGGTGTGTAACTGTTAGTACTGTTTGAGGTATAACAGAATTTTTGATTAATTAAATAGCCGTTGAGATATTTCCGTCAACAACTTGCTCATAGGGGTCTATGATTTGGAAAATTCTTAATATTTCTTTCTCTTATAAGATTTCTTCCTTATAAAGATTCAATCTTATTAAGTCGGTCAAATCAAAACCCTAGGCGCTTTCTATAAAATCTTAATTAACTTTGCCAAACTTGCATACTCTCATACACAATCACATCCCAGAAGTTTAATCACTCTTTAAGCAATCACATGGCTAATTTGGAGTTTTGCGACAAGCATAATATGGTGGCTTATTTACTGAAGTCCGAAGGCAGTGAAGGGTTTCATCAAATTATAGATTTTCTAACTGCTAGTCATATCAAGTATGCCCTCTTAGAGAATCCAACGATATATGTTTCATTTATTAAACAGTTTTGGAGAACATCTACTGCTAGCACGACTGCTAATGGAGAAGTTGAACTCACTGCTAGAATAGATGGACAAGAAAAGACTATCACTGAAGCATCTCTAAGAAGACATCTAAAGTTGGAAGACAATGATGGTATTACTACTTTACCCAATACTGAGATATTTGAGCAACTTGCTCTTATAGGGTATGTGACTGATTCTGATAAACTTACATTTCAAAAAGGTCACTTTTCTCCTCAGTAGAGGTTTTTCATTCATACAATCCTTCACTGTTTAAGTCCTAAGAAAACTGATTGGGAGCAGTTCAGTAGTAATATAGCTACTGCTATCATATGCCTGGCAACAAACAGAACTTTTAATTTTTCAAAATTCATTTTTGATGCCATGGTAAAGAATTTGGATAGCACACATAAGTTTTTAATGTATCCTAGATTTATCCAAAACTGTTTAAACAAGCAAAGGAGACTCCTTCAACCCCACACCAGAACCTATACTGCTCACTCTCTTACACACAAACTCTTTAGCAATATGAAGAGGGCTTCAAGGGGTTATTCTGGGGAAGATTTTCCTTTATTTCCTACCATGATCATTGACAAACTGAATCATCTACTTCTAGACTAACATCTCAACCATCCTTATCAAACTCTAATCCTTCCATCCACCTTACAACCATAAACAACATCTGTTGCAGAGGAGCCTGCTCTAATGTCTCATGAATCATCTCTCCAAAGTGTTCACTCACTTGGACGTGATGAGGGTAGTTTATCACTCAATGAATTGACGGTTTTGTGTACCACTTTGTCCAAGAAGGTGGAGCATTTGCAAAATGACTTAAAGCAGACAAAACTGACATATGGTGCTGCTTATACTAAGCTCATTCTAAGGGTCAAAAAGTTAGAGAAGCAAGTCAAGACAAGCAAAGCTAGGAGAAGAGTGAGGCTAGTTCTTTCAGAAGATGAAGATGCTGCAGAGGATTCTTCCAAACAGGGGAGGAAGATATCTGAAATTGATAGAGATCCCACTATCTCTTTGGTATAAGAAGAAGGAATGACATGGTTTCAGGAGGATGCAGAGATTCAGGAGAAGAATAGTACTGATACTGAGATACTCCTAGATGTAGAAGAACCTACTGAGCTTGTGGAAGATCAGGGTAGTGGTGAAAAAGGTGAAAAAGAAGTTAGTACTGTTGGTGAAGAACTTAGTACTGTTATTCCTGAAGTTAGTACTGCTGCTGCAAATTTAGTATACATCAGAAGGAGTGCAGAAAAGAGAAAAGACAAAGGTAAAATAATTATGACAGAGCTTGAGCCTGAGCAAACTACTATAAAGTTGAAGCTAAGACAAGAAAGAGCCGGTCTTGAAGCAGCTATAAGATTACAAGAACAACTTAATGAAGAAGAGAGTCAGAGGATTGCAAGGGATGCAGAAATAGCTAGACAGCTACAAGAAGAAATTAATATAGCAGGACAAGAAAAGGTTGTAGCTGAAGATGATCAATCTCATGATATTAACTGGAATGATCATTCTGTGATAAGATTTTATGCACAACAGAATAGACCTTTTTCTAAAGATGAAGTAAGGAAGAACATGTGCATGTATCTGAAGAATCAAGGTGGATACAAGATGAGTTACTTTAAGGGAATGAGTTATGAAGACATTAGACCTATATTTGAAAGAGTATAGGATCAAGTTAATGCTTTTATACCTAAGTATTCTGAGATAGAAAAGGTAGTAATGAAGCGACCTGGATTTGATCTTCAACAAGATAATTCTAAAAGACAAAAGACTGGAGAAAGATCAGTATCAATTAAAGAACCTAAAGATAAAGAACTAGTTGAGCCATCACAAAAAGAGATACAAGAAATGATGATCATACTTCCAGAAGAAGGGATGCATGTTGAAGTATTACAAACTAAATACCCACTTATTGACTGGGAAATTCACTCTGAAGACACAATGAAGTTTTGGAAAATCATCAGAGTAGGGAATTATACAGAGGTATATCATACTTTTGCAGATATGTTAAAGAATTTTGACAGATATAATCTAGTGAAGCTTTGGGAGTTGATTAAAGAAAGGTTTAATACAACAGAACCTATTGATGATAAAGAAAGAAAATTATTGGTTGAATTGAAGAGGTTATTTGAACCTGATACAAATGACCTTATGGAGCTTCAGAGTCATATGCATGATCCATTGACATGGAGATTGTATGATACATGTGGTGTACATCATGTGTCTACAAAGACAGGATTGGATATGTTCATGCTGGTGGAAAAAGATTATCCACTGACAACAGGACTTCCAATATTGATGCTAGTTAACAAGCTGCAAGTGGATTATGATTCAAAAATGGTAAATGAGCTTTTAAGGAAAATCTTCATTTTAGCAAACAAGCCAAGGCAGTGAAGTGTTTGTAAGAATCCTCAGTAGAAGAAGACTAGAAGATTTGATTCAGAAGAAACTTGAGATTTAAAGGTAAATCACAAGTTTAGGGGAGGATTGTTGGGAATAAATTTTCACAAGATAGTACTGCTAGTCCAAGAGATTAATATTGCTCTTATTATAACTAAGATTATTAACTGAGTTAGTACTGCTAGTACAATATTAGTACGCTAGAGTTATTTTGCACTGCTAGAGAAACTTAATACTGCTGAAGACTTAAGACTGCCAGAAGAAGATTGCATGAAGATAAAGACGTGTGAAAAGATATATATGGATGTAATCGAAGTGTATATCTTATAAGGATAGAAAGATATGTATATGTTTAGAATTATAGAAGATCTTAAAAGATTTGTAGTTATCTTGTAAAGGACTCCTTAGTGTATAAAAGGAGGTCCTAGGTTAAGGTGTTAGATATACTTTTGAAAATACGTTTTGCATGCTTCAAGGTTGTAAACCCTAGTACTAGTTAAGAGTACTCGTATTATTGATCTAATAATATTGGAACGTTTGGTTATATCTTGTTCATTCATATTTACTATTCCATTGATATTACTTTTAGAGTATTAAGGTGTAGATTCCGCATACACTTTAATATACACACAAAGTCTCTACTATTGTTATTTTGGATTTATCCAAGGTAACATACTCTTTACAAGCTAAAGAATCGATCAAGGTTTGGGATCAACAAGTGGTATCAGAGCTTGTGCTTTGAGAAAATTTGATCTAGAAGACATGGAATTTAAATCTGCACAGAGTAACACTACTGCTAAGCTACCCATACTCAAACATTCCTATTGCATTGTCGCAATTTTGATCCCTACCTAAGGAATAAGAAATACGCACAGAACATGGAGAGTACGTTACCTTTTACACAAAAGCAAAAAAGCAATTTCGATTAAGTAGGAACTTTTAATTTACAGGGTAAGCTATGGTGTACAGGTGTTCTAACGAAGACATATTTTTGTGTGGTGTAAGAAATGAAAGAATGGTCTAAAATTTTTCTAGGGGCTATCGTACTCTTAGAAAATAAGAGTAAACATAAGATGTTTTATATGGGGTTAACTAACCAGTGCGGTTTTAAGTAATATCATAGCATTTGTATGAGAAAAACAAAATAGGTTATATAGTTGTGTTTTAAATCCTAAGGGAAAATTTTCCTGAATCGCGTAACCAGGTCATCTAGGTCCAAGTATAAAAAGAATACTACTTTTGTGTGAGGATACTCGAAATAGTATACAAGCAAGTTCTAAAGTTTACTACAGTCAACAGCACACTTCATTACTTTGTGTAATTTTAGGTAATATACCTGGGAAACAGAATAGCTTAAATCCTCACAATATAGAAATAAGGGTTATGTGTGCGGGTTATGCAACTAATAATCTCATAAAAAATTGCTAAATTTTTTAAAGATTTAGGCATATTATTTGTGAAAAGTAAAGACAAGTAGTGTTCTAAAACTCCACCCCCACTTGAGATATACAATGCCCACGTTGTATAAATATAACATAAAATATAGAAAATAAAAAGAATTAGAACAGAAAAACTCCCTTGGATTTGTACGGTATGATTCTCCATGATAAGTATGCGAGCAACTATGTGTGTTGCAAAAGCGGGTCTGAATCCTAGCACAAACAACACATAAGATACCAGATTAAATCTATACCACCAATTTCATCATTTTCGTTCAGTATGTTCATATTAGTATCAAAGGAAAAACTTTGCAATTTTATCTACGATAAAGGTCCAGTTAGAAAAAAAACTAAAACTGGGTTAACTGGTAACAGGAAGTCGATACGCCCCGTATCATGATTTAGGCATACGCCCGTTATTACCTCTATATGAAAAAACAAAACCATACAGGTCAGAGGTGTTCAATACACTCCGTCTTTTTTATTTTAGAGTTCTAGTGAAGTGACGCCGTATGAGCAAAGAAAAACAAACCATATGGGTCAGAGGTCAAATACATCGTATTCATAGTTATGAATACGCCGTATTGACAAGTCGGACAATAAAGTTTCAAAGTACTGAAAAATAAAAGGGATAATGTCCAGGTTGATCAATAAGCCGTAACCATGGGATTAGATACGCCGTATCGATAACCTGGGAAGACATACTCGATACAAAATTGAAATTACATTCTGGGTTATCTCCCGGCAAGCACTTTTATTTACAGAAAAGTTTTTAAGTTAGACTTCCTTCAGCTCTTTTACTTTGTACGCGTCATGGACCACCCTTCGTCCTTCTTGCAAAAAATCTCTTCGTAGACTTGAGACACGTTCTCTTTAGTTCGTAGCCAAATGTCATACTAATGTTCCTTGATAGCTACATATTCTTCTGCTAGTCCTAATGAGTATTTAATCACTTTGAACTTTTCCAATCTAAATGTTGGTGGTTTCTTGTAGGGTATCCTGAGTAATTTGCTCCTTCTTTCCTTGAATTTCTCTTCCTCTTCATTAACATAATACGTAGCATCACTTGCAATCAAGTTATCATCTAAATCACCGATGTTATCATCATCTTTCATGGGCTCACGTTCGTCAAACCATTCTTGATCCATTTGAATTGTATCATCATTAGTCATCCCTGCATGATCTTTAAATATTTGGCAAACATTGTTATAAGTGTTTTGATTAGAATTGACATCGGTTTCAATGTAAGTTGTATGCTCATAATCTTCCCATTCGTCAATGAGTGAATAATGGCTCCAAGCATCATCACTTGATTCCTCTCCTTCTTTCTTTCCTCGCTAATATTCTTCTAATTTCCTCATTAATTCATAATCAAGTTCGTGATAATTACCGAAACATTTCTTCAACCAACCACAAAAATTCATTCTTTTCGGTTGTCATGTCCCCATGATCCTTCTAAGATGGGTTTTTTTCAAAGCTTCGCCTTTTAAATCACCATCTTCCAATGCTTCGTACCACTCATAATTAATATCATTAATAGGCTCTTTCTAAATCCCATCCTCCAACCAGGGTTTTTCCTTAACCCATGGTACTTCCTTGTTCCATTCATAGATCCACGTGTCTTTATATTCTTTATACGTTTTAAACCCCGATAGATCTCCTGTGAGCACATCAACATCGATCTGGAGAAGATAGTTGAACTCCTTGAATGCTTTGCATAGAGGTGTTTTAAAGTGGAATACATATGTTTCTATCCTAAAGATTTCAGCAATTTTGTTTCCTTCACCCGTATTCTCTTCTTTAAGATTAGAAAGTTCATCATCAGTCAGTACCTCTTCATCATCACCTCTTAACTAATAAAGCCACAGTGCATTCTTCGTGTACCAAACCATTGTTCTATAATTACTAAACTTCGAAGCTAACCACTCTACAAAATCGATATTGGTTGGATCACATTCCACATCGGTGTAAAGCCCATACACCTTCAATTGTCTTTTAATCTCCATATATATAACACCCCCATTATGACAAATATAGCAGCGGAAGCTAATCTGGGGTATTACTTCATAGTACAGCAGTCATAATCATAGAAAACGACTCATAAAGAGACGTTTTTGGAAATTTTAGTTATCATTCATTTATTCATCAGAGTTTTACAAAAAGAGATGTCCTAACATCTAGAAACATAAAGTTTGAATGATAACAGTTTAGCCATCTTCAAGTCTGTGCCACTCCATGCCATGTGATGCTCAATTACCTGAGATAAACATGCTAAAAAGATCAACACAATGGTTGAGTGAAATTTATAGGTTTATGGTAAACAGTTTGAATACAAGTTCAATAGTGGGTTACGTTGTTATACACCCATAAGTGTAATAATTGCAATGAGTACAATTATTATAGAAAACAGTATTATTGCCCTAAGCTCATGACACCGAGACCTTGAGATAATCAATAATCACAAGAAGTTGCCCCAACGGGTGCCTTTGCCAAACACCCGCATAGTGATTCAAATGAAGTGCGTTTGGTTACCAGAAAGTATAGGTACACCAACGGGGGTTCAGTCCCAAATAGATCTATTTACAGCATTCACGCTTACTCCGAAAAGTAATTAATGGTTCATGATATTGTGGTCTTAATGGCAAAAAGTAAGGACTTAGGCAATAATATATCAGGATAGCATATAGTTGGAAAAACACTTTATTCATGGTTTATAGCATGTATCCCCCTCGTGGGTTTATGAAACATTAGAAGATTTAAAATGCGAGGCTATGAACTCACCTTAACAGGGAAATCTGATTGATGGCAAAAGTATATCAAGTGAAAGTAACGGCCTCGTCACGCAACCTGGGGTAATATGTCAAGTCTTAGTGTGATGGTTTATGTTTCAAAAATTCATAAAGTTTAACGTATTACTTTGATTTATTTATGGAAATATTGTATCACTGTTCGGGTTATCATAATCCAGTGGCCATGTAGTATCATTTGAGGAGTTAGGGCACTTTAAATTGTAAACCCATCAAACTCGTCAAAACCAATACCCAAATGGAACCCCGCACATGAAATTCCCTAGTAACGTGATACGATAAGATTTTAAGTTTCTTCAAAAGCTAGTCAATGATAAATTATGTTAATTATATAACGTACTTGTTTTATAATGCGTCGATCATTGATTAATAACGATAAATGTATCGGGTTTTAATAAAATCGAGTCTTATAATATTAATATATATTTTTATAATTTATATAAAAATATTATATCTTATATTTTTAAGAATACAAAAATGGCAATACTTACCTTGGTTTATAACTACCCCAACACGATACTAACGCCGGCGCGACCTGCTTGTTTATATTAAACTAAGCTATTGGGAAATATTCGTACAGTCCACATATTTTTAACTAATTGATATCTTCCCCCCATACGGCTGGCACTACGATATTAGACGCGCCCAGTCACTCTTGTCCGCTTCTCTCTCTCAGGTAGCGCCGAATCTATGAACTATGCGTCACACACCGCCACCCTATAGTTATATAATTTTAGGAATAGTTCTCGATATTATACCCCTTGCATGAAATAGATTTACCAAATCATGTCTAAAAGCCATGCATAGCTTATCTATAGGGTTCAAATGATTATTTGCAGGGTCATGGCTTTTGGAGATAAGCTAAATAAGATGTTCTAACGTAACAAAAGTTTAGAAAAAAGATTCGTTAGCTAGAAATCAAAACGGGTGACGTCATTTTTTAGGGGTTTTAACCAAAAACGTATAGGTTTGAGGATTCAAGGCTTAAACAAGAGTTCATATAGGATCTTAGGAATCTTATGAACATTCTAAAACAGATTATGAGCTTATTGAAAAATATTATAAGCTTACTTGAGCTAAAATGGGTCGAAATGAGGTTTTTGGGTTCGTACGCCTAAAAACGCCTTCAATGGCTTCTTTTTCTTGATTCTTGGCTTCAAATTTGCTCAGTTCTTCCTTATTTGATCTTCCTTGGTCTTCATTGATCTTGTTTAAGACTCCATTTATATGTTTGATAAGTTTAGAGGTATGATTTGAAAGAGTGTGTGTTTCGGCTATATATAGGGCTCATATGACCCTTAGTGCCTAAGTTATCTTGATGTAAGGATTAAGTGTTGTAGAGTGGTGACTAAAGAAGGCTAGTGATGAGTATTGTGGGCTATGGAGGTAGCAATGCAAGGTGGAAGGGTGTTGAGGGGGTTCGGTTACAATGGAGTGACAAGGAGGTGACAAGAAGACTTGGTGACCAAAGGAGGTGATGGAGGTGCTTGTAAGGTGATTAGGTGGCTTCTTGGTGACATGATGGTGAGGTCATAGAGGTGTTAGGGAGCTAGCTTAGCTTAAAAATGGGTTTAAAAAGAAATAAAGGGTGGCGGGTTGGTTTTGGTTTCGGCTTAGGGTTTAGGGTTTTAATTCAAGTTAGGGTTAGGGTTTAGGATAGTTTAAGGTTTAGGATTAAGATTAGTGTTTAGGATTAAGGTTTAGGGTTTAGTTTTAAGGTTTAGGATTTAGTTTTAGTTTTAAAAATGAATATTAGGGATTTAGGGTTTCATTTAGGGTTTTAGTGTTTTAGATATTAGGGTTTCTAAGATGACTAGGGTTTAGGTTTAGGGTCTTAGAGTCATTTCATTAAGTGTTTGTACTTTGTGCTAAAGTGGTAGTAAGAAACTAAAGTGATTTAGGAGGTAAAATGACCTAGTTTGGTTTTCTTGCATTATTGACTTGTACATTGGGCTTTAGAAAGTTGTAACTTGATTTAGGAGGGAAAAGATATTCAAATGTTGTGCATTGTACACTTGTACACATTCTAGAAGGCTTGCACATTCATTTTATATCCGTATAAAATTACAGTAATAATTAGGGTTTTGATATAAACGTTAACGGATAAAGTCTGTTTTGATATAACGTTGTAAATGGTACGTTAAATGGATAATGTACTTGGTAAAAATGATATTAAGATATAGACTTGATATTGGATGTTACATGATATAAACATAGATATAATTGGCATAGGTAGAGGTTGCGTGAGCTCGTTTACTTTAGAGATGCAAGTTACGTTGCATAATGAGATAAAGCAAAAATTTCCCTATAAAAAGGTGGTATATTTATAATAGATGGATATTACAGTGCATCTAATTTAATAGATGGATAATTACATTGATGAAAATTACGGGTTGTTATAGTCTCCCTCCCTTAAAAGAAATCTCATCCCGAGATTTAGTTGGATGCCGGAGTGATGTTTAAAAACAGATGTGGATACTTGGCACGAATTTGATCTTCGCGTTCCCATGTAAATTCTGGTCCTCTTTTAGAGTTCCATCTTACTTTGACTATAGGAATACGACTTTGTTTCAGTTGCTTGACTTCTCGATCCATGATCTCTATTGGTTCTTCCACAAAGTTGAGTTTGTCATCAAGCCGAAGTTCTTTCATTGGAATGACAAGGGATTCGTCAGATAAGCATTTCTTTAGATTAGAAACGTGGAAGGTATTGTGGACATTTCTGAGTTCTTCAGGAAGTTCAAGTTTATACGCTACTGGACCGATTCTTTTAAGAATCTTAAATGGTCCAATGTACCGGGGATTAAGCTTTCCTCGTTTTCCAAATCGGATGACACCTTTACGAGGTGACACTTTTAACATAACTCAATCTCCAACTTGAAATTCTAAAGGCTTTCGTCTTACATTAACATAACTTCTTTGCCGGTCTCTGGCAGCTTGCAAGCGTTGTCGAATTTGCACTATCTTTTCAGTGGTTTAATGGATTATTTCTGGTCTCGTAAGTTAAACATCTCCAACTTCGGCCCAGCAAACAGGTGATCTGCACTTTTAACCATAAAGTGCCTCAAATGGTGCTGCCTTAATATTGGCATGGTAACTGTTATTGTAAGAAAAATCTACTAATGGTAAGTGTTTTTCCTATCCTTTTCCAAAATCTATAACACAGGCTCGAAGCATATCTTCGAGTGTTTGGTTGTTTCTTTCACTTTTTCCATCAGTTTCGGGATGATATGTCATACTCATATCTAACTGAGTACCCAAATCATTTTGTAATGATTGCCATAATCTAGATGTGAAATGACTGTCATGATCCAAGATGATGGATATCGGCACTCCATGTCAGGAGACTATCTCCTTGATGTATAAACTTGTAAGGGTTTCCATACTATCTGTCTCTCGGGTAGGGATAAAATGTGTGGATTTGGTAAGGCGATCGACAATGACCCAGATTGTGTCATGTCCCTTTGAGGTTCTGGGTAGTTTTGTAACGAAGTCTATCGTTATTCTCTCCCACTTTCACATAGGAATATCCAGTTGTACTAGTAAGTCGGATGGCTTCTGACATTCAGCTTTAACTCTAGTGTATGTTAAACATTTACCAACATATTCAGCGATGATTGCCTTCATGTTAGGCCACCAATAGAGTTTCTTTAGATCCTGATACATCTTGTCAGAACCTAGGTGACTAGAATACTTCGATTTATGAGACTCGTGCATGATTAAGTCCCTCAGATTACCAAAGAGTGGTAACCAACTTCGGTTTTTAATACAACGAGTTCCATCAGGACGTATTTCAAATGCTTTGTCCATTCCTCGTAAGTTTTCAGCCTTGATGTTTTCTTCTTTGAGTGCTTCATTTTAGGCTTGGAGGATTTGTGATGGTAATTTTAGATGAATGGTCATGACTAATGATCTAACTCGAAGTGGTTTGATTCGTTCCTTCTGGCTTAAGGCATCTGCTACAACATTTTCCTTTCCAGGATGGTAGTGAATTTCACAATCGTAATCTGCAAGCAATTCAAACCAACGTCGTTGTCTCATGTTCAACTCTTTCTGATCAAGGATGTGTTGAAGACTTTTATGATCAGTGAACACAGTATACTTTGTACCGTATAGATAGTGTCTCCAAATTTTAAGAGCGAACACTGCTCCTAATTCGAGATCATGAGTGGTATAGTTTTCTTCATTAGGCTTAAGTTGTCGGGATGCATATGCAATAACCTTCTCTCTTTGCATTAACACCGCTCCCAGACCTTGATGGGATGTATCACAGTAAATAACAAAATCATCATTTCTTTCTGCTAATGCTAAGATTGGAGCTTCACATAGCTTCTATTTTAGCAGTTAGTGTAACATTCCGTATTTTCAGGTCATTTACAATACTATTTAATTTCACTATTTATTTTTTTTCTCGTACGTGTTCTCTTTGATAAATCTCCGATAATAATCGGCGAGTCCTAAGAATTGACGTATTTATGTAGGTGTGGTAGGAGATGCCCAATTCTTAACTGCTTCAATCTTGGCGGGGTTAACATGAAGTCCTTGACTATCAATTAAGTGTCCAAGAAATTGCACGATATGAATCCAGAAATCACACTTGGAGAACTTGGCATACAACTTCTCTTTCTTGAGTAATTCTAGGATTATTCTTAGATGATTTGCGTGCTCTTCTTTGTTACGAGAGTAGATGAGAATATCATCGATGAACACTATTACAAATTTATCCAAGTATGGTTTACACACACGATTCATGAGATCCATGAATACAGCAGGTACGTTAGTTAAACCAAATGGCATCACTTGAAATTCATAATGTCTGTATCTTATTTGAGGCGGTCATTGGGAACTATCTATCCCATGAACTTCTCAGTTGATGATAACTTGATCTCAAGTCGATCTTTAAGTAAACACTCAAACCTTGAAGTTGGTCAAATAAGTCATCGATCTTGGGTAATGGGTAATGATTCTTTACGGTAAGTTTATTCAACTCCCGGTAATCGATACACATTCTGAAAGATCCGTCTTTCTTTTTAACAAATAAGACAGGAGCTCCCCAAGGTGAAGTACTTGGTCGAATAAAACCTCGGTCTGCCAACTCTTAAAGTTGGTTAGATAGTTCCTGCATTTCTAAAGGAGCTAATCTATAAGGTGCTCGGGCTACAGGTGTCGCTCCTGGAATTAGATCGATTTGAAATTCTACTTGACGAACGGGAGGAAGGCCAGGTAGATCTTCAGGTAACTTTCTGGGAATTCTCTAACTACCTGTATGTCTTCTAGTCGTTTATCGTCTGATTTCTTTTCCATTACTTGGGCTACGAAAACTTGACATCCCCTGGATATATACCTTTCGGTTTTTATGCAGGATATTAAATTTAATCGGGTTTTACTTTGGTCACCTCGAATGATTAATGTTTCACCGTCGATGGGAATGTGGATGACTTTCTCGTCACAGATGATCCTAGCATGATACTTGGATAACCAATCCATACCAATGACGACGTCGAAACTACCGAGTTTAATTGGCATAAGATCAATTTTGAAAGGTTGGTTTAACAAGGTCAGGATTGCACCCTGAATAACGGTGTTTGTGCTTACTAAGTTTCCGTCAGCCATTTTGATATCGTAAAAGGTATCTATTGTAATGGGTGGAATATTTAGCTTAGAGGAAAGAGATATGGATACGAAGCTTTTATCGGCTCCAGAATCAAATAATAATCTAGCTAGTGTTGTTTCGAACGGAACTTACCGTGGATAAACGTTTTCGGGTTTTGATGAGCATTCCTATCCCTTAGCATGTAGGCTCTTCCCTGGGCATTGTTGTTGGTGGTCTTTCGGCACTGATTTGCATAATGCCCTTTCTCTCCACAGGCATGACAAGTAACTGTCACTGGTAGCAGATTACTTCTAGTGGCTGGCCCTTTGTTTCTGTAGTTCTTAGTCAGATGGCCCACCTTGTTACAAGTATTACACTTAACAGTGCAAGGTCCTGTGTGATGCAGAGTGCATTTCTTACACAAGGGATGGTTTCTAGTATATCCATTATTTTCAGTTGGGGTGGCAGCATAAGCCCTGAAGGTTTCCTGTCTTCTGTTCTGTTGTGGTTGGTGATTATTGTAGCGGTTGTTGGTGTTGGTGTTACGGTAGTTGTTGTTATTATCGTTGCGGTAGTTGTTGTTGTTGAAAGTTCTTCTGTCGTCAAACTTTCGTTTGTGATCACTTGATACTTGCACTGGAGTGTGCTTTGTTACCTGATCCATTAGCCTCTGGGCTATGTTAATGGCTTCCTCTAGAGTTTGAGGTTTAGAGGCGGTAACATTCCCTTCAATACTTCGAGGCAATCCCCCGATGAAAACTTCCATCATTTTCTTAGAATCTGGCACCATAGTGGGACACAAGGTTGCCAATTCCTGGAATCTTCTCACATATGTCTTGAGATCATTCCCCTTCACAGTCAGATGGTAAAATTCGTCTTCCATCTTCTGGACCTCAGTTCGGGGACAATACTTCTTTATCAAAAGCTTCTTGAATTCAACCCAGGTAATCTTGTAAGCTTCTTCTATCCTAATAGGTTGGGCAAAAGAATTCCACCAAGATAGAGCTTCTTCAGTTAAAGTACCAGTAGCAAACTTCACCTTGTAGTCTTCAGTACAGTTGCTATGGGAAAACACTGATTCAGTTCTTTCAAACCAGCGGATGAGACCAATAGCGCCTTTCGTACCTTTGAAGTTGATAGGTTGGCAGCTCATGAACTCTTTGTAGCTACATTGTCTTGCTACAGGAGCTTCTCTTGGTCTGGTGGTATTATCAGTATTTGCCATGTTAGCGGCTTGTGCTTCCAGAGCTGTGGTAACACTATCAGCAACTAGTTTCCTGATGGCAGCCTGAGTCATGGCTGGTGCTTCAGATGTTGATGTCCTTTTGGGAGGCATTCTATCAACATAAGATAACACGTAATAAGAATGATATCACAAGTCTTAAAATGATTAAAGTTCAAAAATAAACATTGTCACAATAGTGATATCGAAATCATAGATATTCATATCAAATAAGGTAGCTATGATCTTATTTAGATAAATCATGGTATGTTTTCATAAGATGGAGACGGGAGGTGATACGATATAATAGATAAGTTGTTTTTAGGATGGATATATCAGTATTATAAAACAACAACGTATAACGGGATTGCCATTGTATTATATCACGAACAACTTGCCTTTGTACTGTACATAGTCAAAATTTGACAAGTGTTGTTATTTATACCACACATCCCGTGGCTAGGTTAAAATCTATAACTAGTATCTAATCTAGTAGTTCGATGATCCTTTCTGGCTGTTCTTGAGTTCATAGATTGCATTCAGAAGACTTTCCTTGTCTGCTTGGTGACGGACTTGGATTTCTTCGATGATTTGTTCTAGATTAGCAATCCTGAAGTGAGCCAGAGCAATCTTGTTGTTATTTCCCATTTGCTTTCTTTGAAGTTTAGCAATTCGAGCATGAGCCTTTTGGAGTTCAGCTTCTAGATTGTCGAAATCTTGTTGTATAATCACCCGACCTTTTCCGAGACCTTCTATTTTGTCTTCTATGTGCTCAATGCGGTCGAGAGAGAGTTCATCCAGGTGATTCAGAATTTCCTCAATTTGCTCCTCGTGACGTTCCAGACTTGTCTTACGAGAGCTTTCTCCCATCTCAAATTCTTAAGGTAGGGCAGAAGTAGAGGAGAATGATTGGTTATGGCCTTGTTTCTTAAGTGACAATAATTCCTCCGAAAGAAAGAATTCTTGAGGATTAAACATTAGAGATAGCATTGTAGATGGAGGCACAATAGTTGGTAGTGGAATAGGTGATTCTTTAACATAGTATGCAGTATGACATTTCATATAGGGGTCATCATGAAAAAGTGAAAGAGTTGGTGAAACTATTGGAACTACACCAAATGAGTTATTTGAAGAGCTAGAATAAGTTTTTCCTGGTGAAGCTGGTACATAGTCCGGGGAAGCCGGGATATAGTCCGGAAAGTTAGAGGAAAAAGCATCCTCAATCTCGGAAGTAGGATGGTCGGGAGAATACATCACTCTGTTAACAACCCAGTAGTAAATAACGTAAGTTATTTATATAATAGTATAATAGTTATGTATCTTTACATACTATTCAGGAGATGTAGTGGCACGGAGGACTTTCTTGGATGGAAAAAGAAAAGTAGTTGTAGTTAAGGTTTTAACCTTGTTCTCTATAACCGTGGCTCTGGATACCAATCTATAACACCCCTATTTTTGATATATAGCAGCGGAAGCTAATCTGGGGTATTATTTCATAGTACAACAGTCATAATCATAGAAAATGACTCGAAAGAGACATTTTTAAAAGATAAGTTATCATTCATTATTTCATCAGAGTTTTTACAAACAGAGGCCCCAAAATCTACATGAAAACATAAAGTTTTGAATTGAATAACAGTTTAGCCATCTTCAAGTCAGTGCCTCTCTGTGCCATAGATGTTCTGTTTACCTAAGATATAAATGCTAAAAGTTCAACACAATGGTTGAGTGAAATTCAAGTCATCATAAGAGTGGGTTACGTTGTTATACACCCATAAGTGTAATAATTGCAATGAGTACAATTATTATGGAAAACAATATTATTGCGTCTAAGGTCATGACACTCTCAAGCTGGATAGTGAATATATCAATAATGATATATATAAAGATAATGGCCCCGTGTAGGTAATTGTCATATACCTATGAGTTTTAAATATAGTGCGTTTAGTTATCTATCCGGCTAACACAAACATGATTCGTCAATCCCAATAAGCCTATTCACAATATTCATGTTCACTCGCAAGTGATTAATGGTCCATGATGGTAGAGGTCTTTTGACATAAAGGGACTTGGACAACAGATGCAATAATATATCAGGATAGCATACATTAGAATATTACTGTATTCTATGGTTTATTGCAATGTATATCCCT
This sequence comes from Tanacetum coccineum, assembly GCA_026074375.1. Taxonomy (NCBI): domain Eukaryota; kingdom Viridiplantae; phylum Streptophyta; class Magnoliopsida; order Asterales; family Asteraceae; genus Tanacetum; species Tanacetum coccineum. The sequence continues at coordinate 17,732 of BQNB010079262.1, forward strand.
CTCCGTGGTTTTATGAAATAGAAGATTAAAAAGTGAGGCTTTGAACTCACCTTAACAGTATAGGGAAATTTGATTGATAGCAAAAGTATATCAAGTGAAACTAACGGCTTTGTCACGCAACCTGAGGTGATAGGTCAAGTCTTAGTGTGATAGTGTATGTTTCAAAAAATTCATAAGTTTAACTTATATCTTTGATTTATTATGGAAATATTGTATTGCTGTTCGGGCTATCATAATCCAGAGGCCATGTAGTATCGTTTGAGGAGCCAGGGGACCTTTAAACTAACACAGCAAACTCGTCAAAAACAAAAAACTCAATGAAACCTTTCTTATGATATTCCCATTAGTAATGTGATACGATAAGATTTAAGTTCTGCAAAACGTTAGTTGATTGATAATTTACGTTAATACTATAACAAAATAATCGTCGATTTACGATTATATAACGATAAATGTGTCGGTTTTATTTAAAATCGGTTTTATATTATTAATATATTATTTTTATAATGTATATAAAAATATTATGGTTTAGATTTTAATGTTTGAAAATTGGGACTATATATACCCCCCATTGGTTTATAAACTTTTGCAAGTTTAGTCCTTTATATATAAAGTATATATAATATAAACCTTTAACTTTAAAACTTGGAAAAATAGGTCCTTATAGTTATAACTTTAAGAATAATGACATTTTCAGCCCCTTTATTAATTATTTCAGAAAGTTATGACATATACCCCTATGCATGGAAATATTTGCAAAACAAGTCCAAAAAGGCATTGCAAGCATATTTTAAGAATTTCACACAATGATATTTTCAGGTTATTGCTCATATTAGATAAGCTAAAATAAAGATGTTCTACGTAAACAAAAGTTTAGAAAAAGGATTTGTTAGCTAGAAAATCAAAACGGGTCGTTTTAAGGTTTTAATCAAAAACACATGGGTTTGAGGATTCAAAGGTTAATAAAAAAAAAAAAAAAAAAAAAACTTCAAACAAGAGTTATATATGTTCTTAAGAGTATTATGACAATTATAATAACTTATTTATAAGCTTATGGAACAGATCTTAGGCTTACTTGAGCTAAAATGGGTCGAAATAGGTTTTTATGACTCGTACGCCTAGGAATGGCTTCAAGACTTCGTTTTTTTGCTTCTTGGCTTCTATTATGAGCTTAGGGACTTCTCTTGATCTTCTATTGCTGCTAGGGAATGGTTAGAACTCCATTTGAGTGTGTGAGATGAGTTTTGAGGGATGATTTGAAAGGGTTGCTTTGTCAAGGCTATCTTAGGTGATTCATGTAAGCTAGGTGATGAGTCTCGAGAGCTAGAAATGTAGATATGAACGGTGGAGGGGTGTTGGAGGTCACGGCTAACTACAAGGGTGACAAAGAGGTGTTTGTTTGCAAGTAGCTTACAAGGAGGTGATGGAGGTGCTAGGGTGGCTGCTAGGTGGTGTCATGGAGGTGCTTGAGGTGCTTGGTTGCTTAAAAATGGGTCAAAATGCATAAAAAAAGGTGTCGGGTTGGTTTTATTTTGGGTTATGGTTTAGGGTTTCGAATTTGAGTTAGGGTTATGGTTTAAGATAGTTTAGGGTTTAGGATTAGTGTTAGGATTAAGGTTTAGGGTTTAGGATTAAGGTTTAGGGCTTAGTTTTAAGATTTAGGGTTTAGTTTTAGGTTTAAAGTGAAATTAGGGTTTTAGGGTTTTGTTTAGGGTTTAGGGTTTTAAAATGTGGATTAGGGTTAGGATTAGGGATAGATTAGGGTTTAGGAGTCATGCATTAAGTGCTTGTACCTTGTGTTAAAGAGGTGGAAAGTTTAAACATGGTTTAGGAGCTTAAATGACCTAATTAGGTTTTCAGGCATGATTAACTTATACATTATGCTTTAGAAAGTTGTAACTTGATTTAGGAGGGAAAAGATATTCAAATGTGGTGCATTGTACACTTGTACATATGCTTTAAAGGCTTACACATTCATTTTATATGTATACATTACATATAATTAGGGTTTTGATATAAACGTTTACGTTTAATGCCTGTTTTGATATAACGTTTTGAAAAGTACGTTAAATGGATAATGTACTTGGTAAAAATGATATTAAGATATAGACTTGACATATTAGGATGTTTATATGATATAAACATAGATATAGATGGCATTGATAGAGGTTGCGTGAGCTCGTTTACTTTAGAGATGCAAGTTACGTTGCATAATGAGATAAAGCAAAAATTTTCCCTGTAAGAAGGTGATATATTTATAATAGATGGATATAACAGTGCATCTAATTTAATAGATGGAAAATTACATTGATGAAAATTACGGGTTGTTGTACTCATGGCAACAACAAAGCAAGAATTAATAAAGGTAATTATAGATTGAAAACTCATAATTCTTACAGATGCGGTTTATGAATGATTAAATACAAAAGTAATATAAGTGTGATCTCCTTTGGACTTCTGGTGGAATTCTTTGAGCTTCTAAGGCCTTGGTCACCCCTTGGATCTTTGGTGGAATAAATGATGCTAAAGTGGCTGAATGAGGACTCTATTTATAGATTACGAATTTGTTACGGCGTAACCTTGTAGAGTGTTACGCCGTAAAGTGCTGACGAGGCTTTCCATGTTGTAGGCATAAAATATGTTACTGCGTAACTAATTAGCCATGTTACGCCGTAACGCTGACTAGGTTGACTCATCCTACAATAATAATGATGTTACAGCATAAACCTTTAGTGTGGTTATGCCATAATCTTGCTAGGTGACGTGTCTTGCCATGAATATGTTACGGCGTAACACTATCGTAGGTGTTACGCCGTAAACCTTCGTAAGAATCCGCGTTTTCTTCATTTTTACGTCCTTTTCCCATGTTTCTTGCCACATACTTGCATTTTACCTGAAAACAAGGAAATAACCGTAAAAGTATCGAATTTAAGTATTTATAAGACAATTGCAAGTATTTTTAGGGGAGAATTGACACTAAAAAGTATTAAATATTTGATGTTATCAAAATCTTTTCCATAATAATTGAGTACGGCGTAACTCCTGCGGGACGTTACTATGTAATGCCTCGTCATCACCAAATCATCGTAATTAGTAAATGATTACGGCGTAATTCCTGTAGGACATTACGCCGTAATGTCTTGAAAATCCAATATTGCTTGTTTTTGTGTTCAAATCCCGTGTTTCTTGCACAAATACGCGATTTCATCCTAAAAAACAATAAATAAGTGATTAAGTACCATTTTTAGGCAATTATGAGATATTTATAAGTATTTTGATAGGGAATTTGATATCAAAAAGTATTAAATATTTAATGTTATCATCCCAATCGTACAAAATTTTCCTAAAGTATTTCCCGTAGACCTATCGGGATTACCCGCTTACCAACAAGTTGAATTTCACATAGACTTAGTCCCTAGAGCAATGCCGATTACGAAGTTTGTATATCAATTAGCACTTTTTGAAATGCAATAATTATCTTAACAACTCCAAGAACTGCAAGATAAGGGTTTTATTCGACCAAGTCACTCTCCGTGGGGAGCACCTGTATTGTTTGTTAAGAAGGAAGATGGTTTGTTTCGATTGTGTATATACTAACGGGAATTGAACAAGCTGACCTTTAAAAACTGTTATCTTGTCCTCGGGATCGATGACTTGTTCGACCAGTTACAAGGCTCGCGTTATTTCTCAAAGATAGATCTTCGTTTCGGCTATCCTTAGCTAAGAGTACACGAAGCGGATATTGTAAAGACTGCCTTTAGGACGCAGTATGGACACTTCGAGTTTACGGTTATGCCTTTTGGGTTAACCAATGCACCTGCAGTCTTTATGGACTTAATGAACCGTGTATGCAAGTCCTATTTGGACAAATTTGTGATTGTACTTATTGACGACATCTTGATTTATTCAAAGTCTAAAGAAGATCACGAGGCTCATCTGAAGTTAGTCCCAGAGTTGCTCAAAAGGAGAAGTTGTTTGCTAAGTTTTCAAAGTGTGAATTTTGGCTACAAGAAGTACACTTCCTCGGGCATGTGGTTAATAGAAACGGTATTCACATGGACCCCAATAAGACCGAAGCAGTAAAGAATTGGAAAGCTCCTAAATCATCGTTAGAAATACGATCATTCTTAGGGTTGACAAGTTACTACCGATGTTTCATCGTGAATTTCTCTAAGATTGCCAAACCCCTCACGTCTCTAACACAAAAGAACAAGAAGTATGAGTGGGGCACAGAACAAGAGGAGGCCTTTCATACATTGAAAGATAATTTATGTAATGCCCCAATTTTGACACTTCTCAATGGACTGGACAACTTTGTAGTATATTGTGACGCTTCAAACCAACGGTTCAGGTGTGTGCTTATGCAAAGGGGTAAGGTGATTGCATATGCATCCCGACAACTGAAGATTCATGAGAAGAACTATACCACTCATGATTTAGAACTGGGTGCGGTGGTTTTTGCTCTTAAGAACTAGAGGCATTATTTGTACGGGACAAAGAGCGTTATTTATACGAATCATAAGAGTCTTGAACATATCTTTGATCAAAAGGAGTTAAACATGCTCCAGAGGCGATGGATTGAATTGTTTAGTGATTACGATTATGAGATTCGTTATCACCTGGGAAAGGAGAATGTAGTAGCCGATACGCTGAGTAGGAAGGAAAGGGTGAAACCAAGACAGATACGAGCAATGTGTATGACAATTCAATATGGTGTTAAGGACAAGATATTGGTAGCGTAGATGGAGGCGTCCAAGTTAGAGAATACGTCAGCAATAATGATGTAAGGCCTGGACCAACAAATGGAAAAGAAGAAAGATGGTGGTTTATACTTTGTGGGTCGAATTTGGGTTTCGTTGGTAGGAAGTGTAAGGACATTAATCATGGACGAGGCTCACACAACGTGGCACTCTATTCATCGAGGAGCGGATAAGATGTACCATGACCTTAGAGATATGTATTGGTGGTCAGGTATAAAGAAGGATATAGCTACCTACGTTAGCAAGTGTTTGACTTGTTCAAAAGTGAAGGCTGAACATCAAAGATCTTCGGGTTTGTTGCAACAACCAGAGAGATTCCTGAGTGGAAATGGGAAAAGATAACTATGGATTTTATTATGAAATTACCAAGATCTAGTAGTGGGCACGACATAATTTGGGTGATTGTGGATAGGTTGACTAAGTCTGTACATTTTCTAGTGATTCGTGACGACTACAGTATGGATTGATTGGCAAGAATTTACATCAACGAGGTAGTGACAAGGTATATAGTGCCAGTATCAATTATTTTGGATCGTGATGGTCGGTTTACCTTATGATTTTGGCAAATGTTGCAGAAAGCTTTGGGAACGCGGTTAGACATGAGTACAACCTATCATCCACAAATAGATGGGCAGAGTAAGTACAGTATTCCGACCTTGGAGGACATGCTTAGGGCGTGTGTTATTGACTTTGGAGGAAGTTAGGATACTCATCTTCCTTATAGCCGAGTTTTCCTATAACAACAGTTACCACTCAAGCATTAGATGTGCTCCGTTTGAGACACTATATAGAAGAAAATGTAGATCACCTGTTCTTTGGGCTGAGATCTGAGAGAGTCAATTAATTGGTCCAGAAATGGTACAGGAAACTACTGACAAGGTTGTTTAAATTAAGGAGAGGCTCAAAGCAGCAAGAGATCGCCAAAAGAGCTATGTTGACTATAGACGTAAGCCGTTGGAATTCAGTGTTGGTGATCAAGTGTTACTACAAGTATCACCTTGGAAGGGTGTAGTACATTTTGGTAAGAAGGGCAAGTTAGCACCAAGGTATGTAGGACCATTTGAGATTCTTGAACGGATTGGTCTTGTGGCTTATCGTTTAAGATTACCTCAAGAATTAAGTAGTGTTCATGACACATTTCACATGTCAAACTTGAAGAAGTGTCTGGCAGATGTAAGTTTACATGTGCCATTAGATGAAATTAAGGTAGACAAAACTTTTCGTTTTGTTGAAGAACCTATGAAAATTATGGATCAAGAAGTAAAGAGACTGAAGTGTAGCAAAATACCTATCGTCAAAGTTCATTGGAACTCAAAGCGAGGACCCGAATTTACACGAGAACGGGAAGACCATATGAAAATTAAGTATCCGCATTTGTTTAGTGAGCAAGCTTCTGGTGATAGTACTAGTTAAATTTCAGGACAAAATTTCCCTAACAGGGGGATACTATGACAACCGTCACCAAATTAGGTTAGTCAAACTGTGAGTGTTGACTCGCTTACTTGATACTTGATTTGGATTATGTGATTTATGTGATTTGAAATGTGCGTGATGTTAGAAATAAGTGATTCAATCTCTTTATTTCTCATTGATTGTGAAACTAGAATGAGTTTTCCCTAGTGGTTACGTTTAATTTTAAGCGTGGTGACAATTCATGTTGTGCGCGTTTAGATGTTGTAAATATTCTCGGATTTAGTTATTGGTGATTAAGCAATTTAAATTTGTAATAATATTTTTCTAGAGTAATAATAATTATAATAAAAATTAGTCATTTAGTATTTAATAGCTACATTTGTTTTCCTTAAGTTAAATATAACACAATAGAAGATGTAAATACACTTAAATAAAAATGCATACTTTAAATAATATATAAAATAAAGTTTTTAAAAAATAAAAAAAATGTATGTGTTGTATTTGGGAGAAAAAAAAGGAAAAGGAAAGTATTTTTTTGGTATTTATCTTAAAAACAAAGTTATCTCATCCCATAAATCAAAAACCATAAACACAGTTTTCTCTCCTCTCCCTTTTGGTGGCTGTCGATCCAACACACACACAAAAAACAATCTTTAATTTTTTTTAAAGCTCTCATAAGATCAAAATAAATACTTTACAACACTAAAAAAAAAATATAAAAAAAAAAAAAAATATAATATCTTTTCCCACAAATTTATAGCATATATAAAATATAACAAAAAAAAAGAAAAAAAGTAAAAAAAAAAAAAAAAAAAAAAAATTAGAAAAAATCCAAAAAAAAAAGGATAAAAAATAAAAAAAAAAGAAAATCTTTCTAAACAATAACAAAAAAAAAAAAAAGGAAAGTATTTTTTAGGTATTTCATCTTTAAAACAGTGTTATCTCATCCCATAATCAAGAACCTATAATCACTGTGTTCTCTCCTCTCACTCTTTGGTGGTGCGATCCAACACACACACAAAAAACAATCTTTAATTTTTTTTAAAGCTCTCATAAGATCAAGATTTGTGATAATTTTTGTGAATGGTTTGTATGATTTAATTATATGTTTTCTTAATCATCTTAAATTTTAATTTTCTTTTCATGTAACTATAGTTGATGTGAAAAATTAAGGTTTGATAAAATCTCTATAATTAAGTATACAAAAACATATAATTATGATTAGGGATCCGTTAGAAGGTTAATCATGCGTTTGGTTAGGTTTAGATGATGATAAACACGGATGTTGAATCTGATCAGAATTTTAGGTTGGATTAAACGAAGCATAACTTGATGATAAAAACGAGTTTGATGATGGTTCTTGGATCTAAAATTATCTACAAAGAGTCTAGTTTCTGAATAATTGAGTTTCGAAATCATTGGGCAAGTGGAAGTCAGTCAAAAGATTTTTACAAGATTTGTTATCGAATATGAATTTTCTAGACAGATTTAGGTCGGTTTGGTGACATCAAAAACCCCATTAAATCTTCGAATATTTTGATCCTAATTTTTTTGGTAGGGGTTTTAGGTGTCTAGTAAACCCAGTAAAGATTTCAATGCTTTTTGAGTTGTCTAAGTATTTTTCAAAAATTACAACATTCTGGTGTGCGAACAAGTCATTTTCTGACTAGTTTTGTTGTGGATTTTATTAAAAATAGTAGGACATATGTATAAATTAATAGAAAAATTACAGGAGGTTTATAACTAATTATAGTTTATGTGGTATGAATTTGGAACTCAGATTAGACCATCTAGTATTTTATAAAATTCATGAAGTGACACTAAAATTCTACATAAAAATGAAAATATAAAACTTTAGGGCAAACACCAATAAATTGTATTTAGAATATGGGAATGTGTCGGCATGTACTATAAGGGTTTATGCCATCATTAGAAGTCCATCAATTTTGAGTTACATGGATAAGGTCAAAAAGCCTTGGTCATGTGTAACTTGATTATTGTTTAATGTGCAGATTTCTAGCTTGGATTTGTGCATTTAATTGTGATCGTCAAGTTGAGTTTTTGTAGCCCCTTTTTAATTGTTTTCTTGGGAGAAAATGGTACTCAAATGTGGTTTTGAATATTTTTAGTGATGTGTTAAATTGAATTGATATTTTGGACATAATGTGTTATTGTATTGCTTTATGTGTGTGCATTTTGGGCTCGGAGGTAACGCCTACCCGTGTTATGTGAATTTTGGGATCGGGGTAACGCCTACCTGTGTTATGAGGATTTTGGGATCGGGGGTAATGCCTACCCGTATTATGTGGATGTTGGATCGTGGGTAACGCCTACCCGTATTGCGTACATTCTTTGTGTGCTTGGTGCATGAGTTGCCAGTGCTATTTAAGCCTGATTGTGTGACTCTAGTTTTTGTTTGTTGGTTAAATGCTTACATATGCGTATTATGCTCATTGTTGTCCTACTCGTATGTTAAACACATCAAACCCATGTTTTACGTTTAAACCTATGAGCCCACCAACTTTATGTGAACGTTTTTGAGTATCCATTTTCAGGTGAAGGTATTCATGATGCTTAAGGAATTCGAGTTTGCATGGATAGAGAGACCCTAGACTTCTTGCATTATATTCATGCTTTCTATCTGAAATTCGTATTTTATGCTAAATATATTTCGATTATGTTACTTTAACATTTTGGATTTTATTTTCTATGACTATGTATTGTGATGTGTTTCAAAAGCTTTAAATTTATAAGACTGGAATTACCGGTTATGAGATGGAAACACACGGGTAAAAGTATAACCCACGTATGTAGTACAATCCTTTTAGGTAAAACCAGGTCATCCATAAGGATTTGCATAATGTTTGAATAATCAGATGAAAAATAACTTAAACAGATTTAAAGTAAACTGAATTGAATTCAATAATGACAAAGATGGCTACTCGGATAATTCATATAACTCATAAGTAATTATGATAGTTACGATCTCAAACTTAGGACTTTAATTTATAAAAGGGTATTCTCGTCAGAAAATGTTTTTACAAATTAACTTGTTTAACTTAAGACTTATATTTAGTTAACTCGATCAAATTTATCACTTAAATAATTCAGTTACTATTATATCAAATCTATTTTGTTTATCAAATAACGTAAGTGGATTTCTCATCACAAACGATAAAGATCAAAGATAAATCTTTAAAACTAAATAATTCATAACGGGTCTTTCGACCTATACCAGTGTGAGTATATAATCAAAGTTGATAATCAAAGTTGATAAGATTGGTCACGATAGGATTTTAATGAAAGCTTAAGATTAACAAGATCGTAATTATACCAAATGCTTATTCATTATATTATTTTCACCGAGTAGTCATGAGAGATTTAGCCTCACATGGCTATGAAGTTCATAACAAAATTAAGTAGATAAACAAGAAACATACTATATTGGGTAAGAATATGGATCAAACTCTACCTAATACAAGTATAGAATGTAACACCCCCAAATTGGGTCACAGCGGAATAAGGGTCCGGGGCGTGTTACTTCATAGATCAATCACACAAGATATATATAGAACGACCAAAAAGTCGTTTGAAAACGATACATTGGATTTAACAAAGTAATTGTTACATAAGCCCGAAGCTTAACTTGTTCACTTGATCAAAATACAAAGATTTTCAGCCCATAACAGATAACAAAATGAAATGCGACAAAATCTTTAATGCACCAATGTATCCATCGCACCTCGTGCTTATTGATCCCCT
>BQNB010079263.1:2294-30293 GCA_026074375.1 Tanacetum coccineum
GTTTGTGTATTATTGTTTGCTTGTATATTTGTTTGTGTGTTTTATTTGTTTGATTGTTTTCTATACACAGTTCTGGTCGAACTTAGAGCTTAAAATTCTATATACGCCTTTTTCTCAACTGGTTCTACTGATAATTTTCTGGTTATTTTCAGTAACAATGACAAAGGTAATCAAGGAAGAGTTCGAGAAACTTGATTCTCTAAAGATCAGTGATGATTCGTTCACTTGTAATACATCACTTGAATTTTTTTTACAAAGAATTCAACCGGATGAGCAAAATGGATGACGATTTGTTTACCTATAAGGTTGAAATTCCTGGACTTTCTAGCGTTCCATGTGACTTAAATGAAGAAGATGATTCGGAACAACAGATGACACATGGATCAGATGTTGATATGGAATATGATCCATCTAATGTTGAATTTACTAAATGGTTGGCTTTGAAATTTTATAACCATAAGACAATGGATCAATATACGAAGAATGCATTATGGATTTATTGGACTAGAGGTGATGATGAAGTTGAACTCACTGACGAAAAATCCTCCGATTCTGATGATGATGATGATGAAGTTGCTAAAATCTTTAGGATTGACACTAATGTATTTGACTTCGAGACACCTACATGCAGGACCTTCAATGAACTTAATTATATTTTACAAATCGATCCAGATGTCCTTACTAAAGATATTGATGGATTTAAAACCTACGAAGAATATAAGGATGACTGGATATATGAGTGGAATGAAGATATACCATGGGTACATGAAAACCATAGACAGACAATGGAGTATGGGAGGAACCTACTCCTGTTGAACATTGTTGTGAACCATTCTTATTCAAAAATGGACATTCGGAATGGCCAACTTGTAGCTGGAAAGATGACGGATATTGTAATTGTGGGAACTTGCCTGGAGCATACATAGTTGGGAACACACTTCGTTATTAAAATTTAGAATGGTATGAAGCATTGACGGATGGCAAACTTAAAGACGAAGCTTTAAAAAATAAAGCCATAATGAAAGGAATGATTGACAAAGATGATGAATCACATAATGAAGGTTGGAGAAGACGGGACGCCTATGAGAATACCATCCATAATCATGAAGAAAAAGAAATTAAAGAAGAGCATGAAAACGATGAAAGATGAGAATTATTCAATAACCCTCACCATGAAACACCGGTTTGCGAGATTCGAAGATTTGAGATGATCAAGTATTCATTTGGACAAGATAAAGAGTATGTTGGTATAAAGGAATATGAATATGAAGATTTGACAATAACCAATGAAGATGCATGCCGGGCATACCAAGAAATATTTTATAGCATGGACGAAGGGTAGATGGTAACAAGAGCCGAGTGATGGAAGCTGAAGAAAAAGTCTAACTTAAAGACTAGCAGAAAGAAAAGTGCTTCCCGGGAGACAACCCGGACAATTTTTATTTATCGAGTCTGTCTTCCCAGATATCAATATGGTGTATCCACTCTATACCATACGGCGTATTGAATGTCTGGATGTTATCAGTCCTTTATTTTTCTGCATTTAAAACTTTATTGTCAGATTCATACCATACGGCCTATTTGGCAGACTGACTCGTATTGACACTTTTTACAGGTTTTTCTATACGGCGTATCATGGTTTTTGGATACGGCGTATTGACTGCTTGTGCAGTTTATTTTTTTATTAACCGTAGGATACCCGAGATAGGATTTTGCATGTTTTTCCTATATTTTGCACAGGTGCTCGCTGGAAAAGAAATTAACAAAGTTGGTGAAGTATTGATCATCTGGAATCCTATATGTGTGGTAGTCATGCTGGCATCCAGACACATTTACAACACACATTCATGCTCATAAACTCAACTTGGAGAATCTACCAAGCAAACATTAGGGGAGTTTCTAGTTCTAATTCTTTTAATTTCTCGTTTTTAATGTTTTATCTTTACAACGAGGAAGTTGTATAATTTAAGTGAGGGGATGGAGATTAGAACGTTACTTGTACTATTTTTCACATTAAAATGATTAAATTATACTCAAATTTAAAAAAAATCAAGCATACTTTAGTAAAATTACCGGTTACATAACTTGCACACATAACCCTTATTAGATATTGTGAGGATTCAGCCTTATCCGTTTCTAAATGTTTACCCAAATTCTACAAAAAACTGAGTATGTCGGTGATGTTTTAGACTTTAGAACTTGGCTTGGTATATCTATTCGAGACCACAATAATGGGTACTATAGATTTAGATGGAGCAACTTGTTTAAATTGGTAAATTTCTAGGATTACACCCAAAAAGACTATACATGTTGTTTTATCAACTAACTACACTAGTTAGTTAACCCTCGTATAAACCCTTTTGTTTACTCTCATTTTAAGAGTAAGATACCCCTAGAAAAACCTGTAGAGCCAATCATTTAGGATAACACCAACTATCTGTTTTGTTACACCTTTACACCTTAGCCTATCCTGTTAGATTAAGTCCATTTATTAGTTGCTAGTTGCTTAAAGTGTAAAGTATGTATTTCCTGTGTCTTGTGTTATTTTCTATCTCTAGTATGGTTGGGAAATTTACACATTACAATGGGAATGTAAAAAGTAGTCAAAACTCATGTATTTTTAATACCATCACAATTATTGGTATGTCCGAGGAATGAATAATCATGGAAGAAATTATCCGGAGTTATTATGATCGTGAAGATGATGAAATTACACCGAGATTCATAGTATTGTATAAAAAATCAAAAAAATTAGAAAATTGCAACAAAAAAAGAGGAGGAAAGTTTGAAGATGGTTAATACAGTTTTCTTATATTTGGCTAGACCGCTCTTTTATCTTCTGTTGATTTGCTTGCGTGAATTTTAGTGTCTTAAGTTGATTTTAGTCACCACAAAACCCATGTCAGTCTCTCAGGTTGAAAACCCCCTTATCCGTTAGATTTAGGATTAACATAGGTTTAGCATAGGTTTAACATAGAATAGAATTAACTTAGTTTAGCTAACCAAAATATTAATAAATTGAAAGATTGTTTCTCGCTCTTAGTGATCGACACCCTACTTACCACAAAACTCCCATCTGATCGGGTACACTGCCCGTTAAAGTGTTGTTTTTGGTAAAGTCAGCAAAATATAAATTTAAAACTTGAAATCATAAAATTATACACCTCACTACAACACATCAAGTGTTTGGCGCCGTTGCCGTAGAGTGAAAGTTTAATCTTGATTTTTATTTGATATTTTGGTTTTTAACATTAGATTAGTCTAACCCTTAGGATTAGTGTTATTTTGATTAGTGTATAATTCTGTATATTTGTGTATTTTTGCTTAGTTTAATTGTTTGCTTGTTTAATTGTTTCTAATACACTGTTCTGGTCGATAACCTGATACGGCGTATCCACTTCCATTGTGTAACACCCCCATTTTCATATAACAGCGAAAGGGGGTCATTTAGGGTGCTACATCATAATGCAATAACTCAAGCATAAAAAACGACTCGAAAAGAGACGTTTTTAAATATAACCTTTCGAAATAAAAGTTTCACAACATAGGTCCTAAATATTTTCATAATCAATACATCATTTTCAAATATTTTCTTTAAATGATTTTCTTTAAATGGGCCTTTAAAATATTTATTTCATTAGCTTCTCCAAAATCTTCATCACCGAATTACCTTCAAGGACCTGAGATAAAACATGCTAAAAAGTCAACAATAATGTTGAGTGAATCCATAGAGTTTATATATATATAATAAATTCCGAACACAAGTATCATTTCTCAAAATTATAAAGACATAACGATGTGGATCAAACAAAGTTATAGGGGGATTATTATAAGCCTCATGACATTGAACGTTACCATATAATAAAAATGCCCACTATACACCCTCGCTATGAGTGCATATTACTCTCTATACAACGCATCCGTAGTGTCATTTTCCCGATAAGAGACGATAGCCAGTCGTCACGGATTGGAGGAGGCAACCTCCAAATAGTACTATTCCATGTATAAGTTCCTACCATTTCCCAGTAGTTAACAATTCATGATTTCCGCGGGTCTTTTAATTAGCGAGTTAAGCTAACTTATAATAATCAAGGCTACTAGCATACATTCGGGTCCCTTGTGTTCTATTTTTAAAAACAAGCATGTTATCCCCCTCGCGGGTTTATAAAAAAATTAAAATGGTTAAATGCGAGGCTATGAACTCACTAGTGATGTCGAAATAGAATAGCGATATGAATACGAACTTCGGGAGTAGGCGAGTCGATCAACCAAGACCTATACAATTAGTAACGGGTCTTAGGTTTCTAGTTGGTAATAATTATGAAAACTCATAAATAAAGTAAATATATATGTATACATGTAGTTAAAATGATGATCAAGTTTATATGATGTAAGTATTTTATACTTAAGCTTTTACATATTTTTAATTTGCCACTTTTAGCCATTTCAACTATTGTCCATATTAGCCCAAAAAGCCTATTAAGCCCATTAAGCAAGTCCATTAAGCCCTTTTATAGATATTAGTCTTTTGAGATCAGGTCTTAGTCCATTTATAGTTTCTAAGTGGCTTGGGCCTAATGCTAAGTCAATATAGTCCATTTTGTTTTATTGGGCCTAGTGGTCCATTAAGGCCTTACGGGTCTATTTTAGCTCATAAACGACTTTTATTATAAGTTTTTGGGTTCCCGGGGTTGGGTTATTATTTAGATCAGTATATTAGCCTTTTAAAACTCCCAAGAAGTGGTTCCTACCACCTCGGGTTTTAGTCATAAAACCATTTTACATAATATAGAGTTCGGGTTTTTAGGAAAATTTGTATACTTTTGTGTCATGAAGATAGTTGTAATTTATAAACCATAAATAGTATAACTTATATATTTATATGCTTGGCTTCATATTTAAGTCCACTTTACAGATGTAAACCCCTTTTAGTTCATCTTTTAGTCATACATATACATAGGGTTACTTTTATACATAAAGGTCATATTAGATTTTTGGACTGAAATTTCACCTTCACCATTTTTGATTCCATTTACTAACCATAAAGAGATGGTTGACCATCCAACTGATTTAGAATCTACATAAATTTATCTACATCCTATAGTTTTCACTTTTTAAGTGGTTCAGTTCGTAAATGTGACTTTTTACACAATCTTTACAGCATGTCCAGAATTGACTAGTTTTAGTGTTTTGATCATAACTCATTCATTATTTATCCTCTAGAAGTGATCCAAATTGCCAAATGTTCATAAGAGAATTATCTATGACCTCATGCTATCAAATCCAACCTCAAACCTTTTGAGAATTTTGGAATTTACTGTTCATTATAGCCTACAAATTTTATACTTTTCTCACTAGTTTTAATGGTTATTCTTGTTAGATCTAACCTAGATCTATGCATGCATTAACACTTTTATTCCTTGATCATCATACATCATACATATACAAATACATTTGGAAATCAAAATAAAACTTAAACAAGACTCATTAAATTTTACCATAAGGAAAGAGTAGAAAATGATCAAATGATCAAAAATAGACAAGGCTTGATGAAGGCCTCAACTCCAAGCTTAATCTTCACCCAAAAATACTCTTCACCACCATATTCTTTACCTAAATGACTTTATAAAAATCCTTATAACTTCATCCCCAAAGTGTACAAAACCTTCCTTGAAAACCCTTTTTAATCACTTCCAAAGTATAAAAAACACACTAGGTAGTCATATTCACAAGTGTTCTTCTTTGTTTGATCTTCAAAATTTATGGAATGGGTGTTTATGTTGGTGTTGGGATCGGCCAAAAAGGGAGACAAAGGAGGGGTTTCTTGCTTTTGGTTGTAATATATGAGTTGTATGTGTGTGAGATTGTAAAAAAATCTCTTAAGTACCACATGCAAGACATTTGCCAAATGTCTTATGCATGTTTAAGATTCAACATCAAGGGGAGACCTAGTCCCTTGTGTTGTCCGCCCCTATGGGGTGTGTTTTTAGTGGGATGAGTTTAAAAACTTGTCCCACAAATTGTAAATATGGGTATTATCAAAGTCCGATATTTAAAAAGGTATGCTACGTAAAGGTTTTACGAAAAATACGAAAAATGTGCGTAACACGAAAAATAAAAACGAATGTAATAAAATTATTTCTATGGCATTTTGAAAATATAAGCGTCGATGCTTAACGTAGAATTCGTCAGTTCTTTGTAAACGTCACATAAATTACAAATGTAAGCCCTAATTCTCCCGGTTAGTCGTGAGTTCATATCTCAACATAAAAATAAAAAATATAATTAATACTCGAGAATGAAATAATGACCTGAAATTGACGGATTGTCACAGCATTTCCGCCTAAAAAAGGATCTTCGTCCCTGAAGATCAATCATCTTGTTGCCCGCTTTCTTGTTAAAATCCAAGAGGTGAGGGCATTTCTTTCACATTTGATCCTCCCTTTCCCAAGTATATTCCGGTCCACGACTCGAATTCCATCGAACTTTGACTAAAGGGATCCGACTTTGCTTAAGTTGCTTTACTTCCCTATCCATGATTTTGATAGGTTCTTCGATGAAATGCAACTTCTCGTCGATCCTTACTTCGTCAAGAGGAATAATAAGATCTCCATCCGATGAACACTTCTTCAAGTTCGAAACATGGAATGTATTGTGTATTCCTTGAAGCTCTCGGGGTAATTCCAGTTTATATGCCACCGGACCCACTCTTGATAAAATCTTGAATGGTCCAATATAACGGGGACTTAATTTCCCACGTTTTCCAAATCGAACAACACCTTTCCACGGTGATACTTTCAGCATAACTTTGTCACCCACTTCGAACTCCAAAGGTTTACGTCTCACATCCGCATAACTTTTCTGTCTACTACGAGCAGCCAATAATCGGTTCTTGATTTGCACAATCATCTCTGTCGTTTCGCGAATCATTTCTGGTCCCGTGAGTTGGGCATCTCCAACCTCACTCCAACATACAGGCGATCTACATTTCCTTCCGTATAGAGCTTCGAAAGGTGCGGCTTTAATACTAGCGTGATAACTATTATTGTATGAGAATTCAGCCAAAGGTAAGTGCTTATCCCAGCCACTACCAAAGTCAATCACGCAAGCACGCAACATGTCTTCCAATGTCTGTATCGTTCTTTCACTCTGACCATCAGTTTCAGGATGGTAAGCAGTGCTCATATCTAAATTCGTCCCCAATGACTTTTGAAGAGATCTCCAAAACCTTGATGCGAAACGAGGGTCTCGGTCCGAAATAATCGACACGGGCACCCCGTGCCTACAAACAATCTCCTTCAAATACAATCGAGTAAGCTTCTCCATTTTATACTTCTCATTCATCGGAATAAAGTGAGCAGATTTAGTCTTGTAAACCCTAACCCCTCTAGTATATAAAGAGGGGTAGGCGTCTAGTATTGATCATCCATCATAGTTAGATCTCTTCAATAAGAGTCTAATAGTTAGCTTATTAGTTTATGTAATAGCATAGTCGATTGATGAGAGTCGAATAGTAAAGGTATGTGTGTCTACACCATAGTTAGATAGTTAGTTAGTTAGTAACCCCAAGTTATAGTTGGGGTAATAGGGAAACGTTCAATAAAGAAAACCTTGTGATAACTTTGATTGTGTTCTTTATTATTCCGCTGCATGTTATCAATCATTGTTATTGTTCATCCTAGATATATAAGATCTAATCAATCCTGAGCTTAAAATGATCTTATCAATTGGTATCAAGAAGCACAAATACTTGCCTATAGTCAAGCTGTTAAGAAACTAGAAGCTCAACTTGTTACTATTAAAAAACATGAAATTTTGAATTTGTTGGGTAAATTGTTATGTACCGTCACCACTAAAGCACGCACTCGAATCGGTTCCTTATCCTTCCTGCTCAACGCATCAGCGACAACATTTGCCTTTCCTGGGTGATAACGAATAACACAATCGTAATCACTCAAAAGTTCAATTCATCTACGCTGCCTCATATTTAGCTCTTTCTGATCCAAAATATATTGTAGACTTTTGTGATCGGTGTATACCGTACACTTAGTGCCGTACAAATAATGTCTCCATAGTTGAAGAGCAAAAACCACCGCTCCTAATTCCAAGTCATGGGTCGTATAGTTTCCTTCATTCTTTCTAAGTTGCCTAGAGGCGTACGCAATCACCTTTTCTCGTTGCATTAAAACAGCTCCAAATCCTTTAAGGGATGCATCACAATACACAACAAAGTCTTCGCTTCCTTCGGGTAGTGATAATATTGGCGCACTACACAATTTCAGCTTCAATGTTTGAAATGCCTCCTCTTCGTCGTCGCCCCACACATACGGCTTATTTTTCTAAGTGAGTTTAGTTAATGGTTTGGATATTAGAGAAAACTCCTTAATAAACCTTCGATAATAACCTGCCAAACCCAAAAATTGTCGCACTTCCGTTGGTGTAGTCGGTGCAGCCTAATTTTTAATGGCTTTGATCTTCGCAGGATCAACATGAACTCCACTACTATCAATCACATGGCCAAGGAATTGCACGGAATCAAGCCAAAAATCACATTTTGAAAACTTAGCGTACAACTTTTCGCTCCTTAGCAAATTCAAGATAGTCTTCAAATGTTCACCATGTTCTTCTTTATTTTTGGAATAAATCAGAATGTCATCAATGAATACGATTACGAACTTATCAAGATACGGCTTGCACACGCGATTCATCAAATCCATGAATACTGCAGGTGCATTAGTCAGTCCAAAAGGCATTACTTGAAACTCATAATGTCCATAACGAGTTCTAAACACTGTAATTGGAATATCTTCCTCACGGATACAAAGTTGATGATAACCAGATCGTAAATCAATCTTCGAATAAACACTAGAACCTTGCAGCTGATCAAATAAGTCATCAATCCTTGGTAATGGATATCGATTCTTGATCGTCAACTTGTTCAGTTCTCGGTAATCAATGCACATTCGGAACGATCCATCCTTCTTCTTCACGAACAAGACCGGAGCTCCCCACGGTGACGAGCTCGGTCGAATAAAACCTTTCTCCAACAACTCTTATGAGTTTTGCAGGACAACTCCTTCATTTTTCCCCCAGAAAATGGTTTGCTAAACGTAATGTTCAACACGCGCCACAGGTGCAGCACCGGGAATAAGATCAATACGGAATTCAACTTGCCTGGGTGGCGGAAGTCCAGGTAATTCATCGGGAAATACCTCGGGAAAATCTCGGATAACAGGAACATCTTCTAATCGCTTCTCCTTTGATTCTTGTTCAGTTACTTGAGCTAAGAATAGCTCACAACCCTTCTCGATATACTTTTAAGCCTTAATGCAAGAAACAATCTTCAATCGGGAATTATTTCTATCGCCTTCGATAACCAACGTGTTACCCTCCAGGGGAATCCTAACCTTTTTCTTTCCACACAAAATAGCGGCATCATATCGTGATAACCAATCCATCCTAATAATGACATCAAAACTTCCTAGTTCTATTACCATTAAATCGATTGGAAAAGAATGGTTTAAAAGATTTAGTGTACATCCTATTAATACATTATTGGTACTTACTACTTTTCCGTCAGCCAATTCGACATCATAGCAAGTATCTAACTCAACTGGTTTAATATCAATAAGGGTACTAAAATTTGTAGACACAAAACTTTTATCGGCACCCGAATCAAATAAAGCAGTAGCATATCGATTATTGAGTAAGAATGTACCAGTAACGACTTTCGGATCTTGCTGAGCATCCATAGCTCCTAACTTATAAACAGCTCCATGGTTATTTCCACCTTGTCCATTCTTTTTCAGCTTAGGGCAATCTCTCTTTCGGTGACCCTTTTCATTGCAATTAAAACAAGTCACATCCTTTCTGTCGAGGCTCCAACAAGAAGCGGTCTTGTACCCCAACTTACCACACTTACCACATTTCTAACAATCCCCAACATGCTTCTTATTCTTGCACCGTGGATAAACTTCGTTGTCATTTGGTGCAACATTGGTCATAGCTCCAGCATTAGCCCTTCTTTGGTTTTGCCGACGATTGTAATCGCGTCGGTTGTCACCACGACCACCACGATCTCCTTCACCTTTCCTCTTTTCACCCTCAGAAACCTCATCAGTCTTGTCTTGTATTATTTGTCCCATGAGCTGATAAGCCATACGGACAGCCTCATCAATACCAGTAGGCCTCGATGATGTCACATCACCACGTATATTCTTTGACAACCCACGAATATACTGCTCCACCTTCACCTGCTCAGGCTCCACCATTCTAGGACACAACAAGGCCAATTCATGGAATCGGTTGGTATACCCATCAATATCAGTCCCTTTTAACTTCAAGTTGTACAATTCTTGCTCCAGCCTTTGCAACACACTTCGAGGACAAAATTCCTCAGTCATCCACTTTCTCACCTCAGTCCATGGAGTACCATTAGCAGCATCAATACCCATGGAACAATCCTTTCCATTCCACCAAGTCAATGCACGACCTTGGAGAGTAGCAGTTGCAAATTTCACCTTATCCCTTTCTTTGCAATCACTGATTCGGAACACAGATTCTAGTTTCTCAAACCACTGACATAATCCTACGGCACCTTCGGTGCCTTTAAAAGGTTGTGGGTCACACTTCATGAATGTTACGTAAGTACACCCAGTAATTTCGGGCGCTGCTGGTCCGGCACCACCGGCTCCAGCACCACCAGCTCCAGCACCACCGGCTCCACCACCACCGGCTCCATCGCCACCGGCTCCAGCACCGCCGGCTCCATCGCCACCGGCTCCGCGGTTTATATTTGCCATAAATTCAGCCATAGATGTGATAACTTGTTCCCTAATAACTCTTGCATACGTTGCCTCAGACATTGCATTTTGGCGGCTTGATCACCTGTTACAACACAAATAAAATCATAATTGAGTATTCATTCAATGATTTAATTTAAGCAAAAGGACAATTTAGAAGAAACAAGAAAGAAAGTAACAACAACAACGACAAAGAAATAGAACCAAAAGATAGTCATTTCATTAATCACCAATAAATTACAAGTTGCATTGTCATACATTACATGTCACCATCTAATGCTATACAACTCCAAAAGACTAGTCCTACTAACTGACATCGCAGTTTAGTTAGTGATTTACAAAAGATACTACAAATGATCAACTAATCTACTAAAAGTCACTAGGTGGTCCACGTGGCTCGGAAGGTCCCTCGGTCCCATCAGAAGTAGAGTTCTTCGATTTCTTTCTCGAACGCTCAGTGTCTTCATCATCAGATGGCGTGCTTTGGAACAGCCCCAATACGAACCATAACCCAAGTATAACATCTTATCCACACCGGGACTCATGCTACCTCCTCTCAGCAATATCAACGCTCCATACTGAGCCCACACCAACTTAGTCTCAGTCTTAGTCAACCTTTTCTTCAAAGTAGTATTCTCCCCACTCTCCAACACCTTCAACCTCTCTAAAACATTACCCAAAGTACGCTCAACATCTCCCAAATCATGATCAAGTAATTCTCTCTCTTTTTCCCCGATCTTATTCTTTGACTTTAGAAGAGCAATCTCAGTTTGGTTTGTACTCAACTCTGCCTCCATGAGTCTAGCTCGTGCATGGGACGTCTCCAAATCATGTCTCAAAGCCCAAGGTGCCAATCCACCAACATATGATGAGTCACGAGCAGAAGATGACTCTCCTACCTCATATAAGCCCCTCGGAAAGTCACGAATAGCATAAGGCTTTTGGGTAGAAGTCCCAACAGTAGCCTCAGGTGCAACATCAACCTCCTCGTCCTCTGACTCAGAATCAGATGACTCTGCATTAGGTGGCTCAGAATCAGAAGACTCATCTCTAGGTGACAGGGTTTGGTCACCCTCCACCTCATAAGGAAAGATCAACTCCGCATCGTCATCGACCTCCATCTTAACATCCTCGTCCTCGATATCCTCATTATTAACATTCTTATTCATATCATCATCCTCCTCTAACCAACCATTCATATTACCGGCCTGTAGGTTAGGATGTTGGGCAAACTGATTCCCATGCCTATTATTTGGTTCCGGTTCTTCTTCGGGTTCTTCCTCAGGTTCTTCTTTAGGTCCTTCTTCATTATCCCCATTATAATCTACTAACTCCTCATCATCGGGAATGTCAACCATTTCGTTGGGATCATGGGCATCCTCAACGTGGTTCGGCTCGGGAATAACTGGATTTTCTTCGAGAATATCTTCGTTCGGTTCGTTAGGATGATTAGGGTTCTCCATGACAATCTGCATCGTATAAATATCACGAATTAGTATTAAATTAATTACATAATTAACATTTATATTCAAATAAATGAAAATTTCATTCTATAACATATATATTTTTCCATATATATATACATCGATAAATAATTCCTTCTCATTCTTGTCCATTGGTAATTTGGAGATTTCGCTTGCACAGTTATAGTTAAAAGATTTCAAAAATCCTTTTGTTCATTTTTTTTGAAAATCTTTTGTTCTCTATAACTTAAGCTCTTGATACCAATCTGTAACACCCCTATTTTCAAACAACTCAGTGGAAGGGTCATTTGGGGTGCTACGTCATAATATAACAACTCAAGCATAGAAAACGACTCAAAAAGAGACGTTTTTAAATACATTCATTCGAAATAAAAATTTACATCATAGGTCCCAAATATTTTCATAATTCATTACAACATTTTTGCATGATTCATCTTGAATGACTTTTATTTAATGGGCCTTCAAAACATTTAGGTTTCCATAAGCGACAACCAAAATCTCCATCGCCGAATTACCTTCAAGACCCTATATAAAACAATCTAAAAGTCGAACAATAATGTTGATGAATCCAATAGTTTATAATATAAATATAAACAATAAAATTTCCGACAAAAGTACATTTGCTCATATTCATCAGGATATAACGATGTGGCCAAACAAAGTTATATCGGGGGATTATTTATAAGTCTCATGACATTGAACGTTACCATCTAATTATGTTGGGGTTCCCAACAAGGTATGCCTACTATACACCCTAGCTATGAGTGCATATTATTCTCTATACAACGCATCCGTTGTGTCATATTCCCGACACTTGACGATAGCCAGTCGTCACGGATTAGAGGTGGTAGCCTCCAAATAGTACTATTTCATGTATAAGCGTCTACCATTTCCCGGTAGTTAACAATTCATGATTTCCGCAGGTCTTTTATCTAGCGAGTTAAGCTAACTTATAATAATAATCGAGGCAACTAGCATACAATCTATGCGAGGCTATGAACTCACTTAGTGATGTCGGATGAGAATATCGATGAATAAAAACTTCGGAAGTAGGTCAATCAATCAAGACCTATATAAATTGTAACGGGTCTTAGGTTTCTAGTCGATAAAAATTAACGAAAACTCATAAATTAAATAAGTATGTATATATATACATGTATTTTATATGATGATCATGACCCAATGATTTAATTATTTCACACTTAGGTTTTTCTAGGTTTTTAACTAGTTTCTATTTGCCATTTTTACTCTTATGGTCCAATATATCCCAAAAAGCCCAATAGGCCCATAAGTAAGTCCATTAAGTGTTTAGGTTGATATTATTAACCCAAGACCAGGTCTTAGCCCATTAATTAAGCCCAAGTGGGTTGGGCTTAAAGCCAAGTCCAATATGTCTATTTTAATACATTGGGCCTAGTGGCCCAATTAGGCCTTATGGCCCATTCAAGCTTGTAAATGAGTCTTATTATAAATTTTTGGGTTCTCGAGGTCGGGACATGTTTATTATCAGTAAGTTAACTTATTAAAAACCCCAAGAATTGGTCCTACCCCGCTCAGGTTATAGTTTCGTAAAAACGTTTTTATTAGTTTTAAGTGTCGTGTAGACGTAAAATTTTATATACGTTTAGGTTTACAAAAATAGTCGTATTTTAATAACCGTAAATGATATAATTGAAAACTTTATATCCTTAGTTTCATAATTAAGTATATATTACAGATCCAAGACCATTTTTGTACTTAGTTTAAGTATACTTATACATATGAACAATTTACTACATAAAGGTCAAGTTACAAATTCGGACTGAAATCTCACTTTCACCATTTTTGATGCCATTTACAAACCATAAAGAGTTGGTTGACTATCCAATTGATTCAGAATCTACATGATTTTTATCTATGTCTCATTGTTTTAACTTTTTAACCAAATCAGTACGTAAGTATGACTTTTTGTACCATCTGTACAGCATGGTCAGATTCCACTAGTTTTAGTATTTTGACCATAACTTACTCCATTTTTACATTCCAATGGGGATTTAATTTGCTACATGATTACAAGATATTTGTCTACAACCTAGATTATTCAAATCAACTCTAAAAGTTACCTAAATTCCAGAACTTACTGTTAACATCAGCCCATAATTTTTAGTTATTTGTAGCTAGTTTCAATAGTTGATTAAGCCATTTTTAACCTAGATCTATGCATGCATGAACCATTTTATTACTTGATCATAATACATCATATATATACATATCATTTTGAAATCAAAATAAATTATAACAAAACTTAGAAAGTTTACCACAAGCAAAATGATGAATGATGGATCAATGATCAAAAAAAAACAAAAGAAATATACAAGACTTCAACTTCAAGCTTGATCTTCACCCATATTATTTTTTATCACCATTTTCTTTACCCAAAATAACTTGATAAAAACTTGTTTAACTTCAGCCCCAAAATGTATGTAAACCTTCTTGAATACTTCTTTAAATCACTTCCAAAATACAAGGGTTACACTTGATATTCATGTTTACTAGTGTAGTTATTTTGTTTGATCTTTAAAATTTGTGAAATGAGTGTTTGTGTGAGTGTTGGTGGCGTCAAAGGACAAGAGAGGGAGAGCAAAATGCAGAATTTTTGGGTTATAAAATGTCTAGTGTGTGCATGTGTGGGTCAAAGTAAGCCTTATATGAGTCTTGGACTAGAAGGACAAGTGTAGGCATGAATCAACACCAAGGGGACATCTCCCTTTGGTTTTTCCGCCCCTATGAGGGGTAAGATAAGTGGGATGAGTAGTTTACTACTTGTCCCACTATTTGTAAATACGGGTATTATCAAAGTCCGATATTTAAAAAAAGGTACACTACGTAAAGGTTTTACGAAAAATACGAAAAATGCACGTAACACGAAAAATAAAAATGAATGTAATAAAATTATTTCTATGGCATTTTGAAAATATAAGCGTCGATGCTTAACGTAGAATTCGCCGGTTCTTTGTAAACGTCACGTAAATTACAAATGTAAGCCCCAATTCTCCCGGTTAGTCGTGAGTTCATATCTCAACATAAAAATGAAAAATATAATTAATACTCAAGAATAAAACAACGACCTGAAATTGACGGATTGTCACATCTTTATTGGATACTCTGTGAATAGCAAGGCATTTAGAGTATTTAATAGTAGAACCAGGATAGTAGAGGAGACCTTGCACATTACTTTTCTTGAAAATAAACCTAATGTTGTAGGAAGTGAACCATCTTGGCTTTTTGATATTGATACACTGACAAAATCTATGAATTATAAGCCGGTTGTTACAGGGAATCAATCTAATGGTAGTGCAGGTACAAAAGCATGTGATAATGCAGGTAAAGCTAGAGTGAAGATAATACCTGGAAAAGATTACATACTGCTACCATTATTGACTCAAGATTCACCATTCTCTTCTAGTTTAAAGGATTCTCCTAATGCTGGATTCAAACCATCAGGGGAGGAGGAAAAGAAGGATGCTAAAGTTCTAGAGAAAGAAAGTGGAGTTTCAAGTAAAGAAGATGACCAGGATGATCAAGATCTAAGAGATAAATTTTGAAAGATTGATTCATCTAGAGAAGGATGAAAATGTTAACAATTTTAACAATATTAATACTGTTAGTTCAACTGTTAACACTGCTAGCATAAATGATAATGCTGTTGATGAGAATATAGTCTATGGATGTGAAGATGATCTAAATATGCCTAATTTGGAAGAGATTGTCTATTCAGATGATGATGAAGATGTTGGTGCAGAGGCTGACATGACTAATTTGGATACACATATCCCTGTCAGTCCTATTCCAACTACCAGAATTCACAAGGATCATCCAGTTGAACAAATCATTGGAGATATACATTCATCACCTCAAACTAGAAGGATGACAAAGAGGGTGACTGACCATGGTATGTTTAGTTTAGTGCAACAGAGGATCAATCAAAAAGGTTTTCAGAATTATCTGTTTGCTTGTTTTCTATCACAAGTAGAACCCAAGAAGGTAATCCAAGCATTGAAAGATCCAAGCTGGATTGAAGCAATGTAGGATGAACTTCTACAGTTCAAATTGCATCAAGTTTGGACTTTGGTGGATTTACCAAATGGCAAGAGGGCCATTGGAACAATATGGATCTACAGAAACAAGAAAGATGAGAGAGGTATTATGGTTAGAAACAAGGCAAGGCTGGTTGCACAGGGTTACACTCAAGAAGAGGGATTAGATTATGATGAGTTTTTTGCTCCAGTTGCTAGGATTGAAGCAATTAGGATATTCTTAGCCTATGCCTCATTCAAAGACTTTGTTGTGTACCAGATGGATGTGAAGAGTACATTTCTGTATGGCAAGATTGAAGAGGAAGTTTATATCTGTCAACCTTCAGGATTTGAAGATCCAGAGTTCCCTGATAGAGTTTATACGGTAGAAAAGACATTATATGGTCTACATCAAGCTTCTAGAGCCTGGTATGAGACTTTATCCACCTATTTATTAGACAATAGATTTCAGAGAGGAATAATAGATAAGACTTTGTTCATTAAAAAGTTAAAAGGTGATATTCTGTTAGTTTAAGTATATGTAGATGATATCATTTTTGGATCTACTAAGAAAGAGTTAGGTAAATTGTCAACCATGAACAATTTTGTGAAAGTCTTTTCCATAAGCCGTTGCTTATGGACTGCTCAGTTTCTTATGCCTGATTAAGCATGGTCAACTGTTATACATTTGTTGTGTGGTGGTTAGCCCAACACTAAAACCCTTCTTAAGTTCTCATTCACAAAACATTTAATATTCCATCAATATGTTGCTTAATTAATTTATCAAATCAAGTGCAGCAGTACTTTCTCTTTCATACTTCCAATCCATGATAATGCTTCCTTTGCAATTAAATCCTTGGGAAAAAAGGATATCTTCTTTCAACTAACTCTTTGCAATGACTGTCACCATCTGCAAATTTCTAGTATGCAATAATCCACTAAGCTTAATCACATTCTCTAAATGACAATTTCACATCTTGTTGATCATCCCAGAAATCACTTTGATCATTTCCTTCTGTTGAGGATTCCATCATTATCTTCAAATCTCCCCAAAGAATCAACTCAATTCCTTCTAGTGTAATTTCTGAGTACTGCTCCATCATCAAGTTATATAAGTGATACAAATCTTGCCTATCAAATATATGAAGTACCTCCATGAGATAGTTGAATGCTCTGAAGTTCCCATTGGCTCTGTATATAAAACATAGTTAGTCTACCCATCTGGTGATGATACCTTGTTTAACCTAGAAATAAATGATTTCTTCTCCATTATCTCACTATCTATGGTACCTGTCAAATATTAACAAATCTTTAAGTGCATTTTCTATGTTCATCACACTGTTAACATACATCTGACTGTTTTCTTGGCTTTTCCTTGCAATCATTTTGATATGACCCCCTTTTCTCTTCTTTGTACCCTGCTCTGTCACTTCTACCTTAGCAGGTACCTTTGCTGTGTCTTCTTCCTTTAATTTCTTCTGATCAGTGTCTTTTACTCCTTCATTCATCTCCTTAATCCTTCTTTCATCCTCAGTGGAACCAACAGCAGTGAAAACTTTCATCAAACCTTTTCACTTTCTCATATAAAGCTTGTATTTCTTCAAAAGTTTTGCTCTTCAGGTCTGAGTGTTTCTTGTTTCCAACATGCTTCAGATAAGTCATCATTTGGTTTAAGCTGAGGTTATTCGTAGGAGGTTTGTTTCTGATGGCCATAGCTCTTTGTTCTGCAAGAAACCTTCTTTGAGCTGCAATTGTATCATGAAGGAAATTTGCTCTTTCTTCTCAGTGAATGCATCTCTCTCGTCCATCTGAAGTCTTAGAGCTAAAGTCTATCAGCTTCAATTCTTGCTTGAATGAAGTCATATTCATCTGAAAGGGCAGTCTTTGTAGCTTCTTCCTCAGCTAATCTTTTCCTTTCTTCTTATGTTTCCAAATCCTCTTGCAACTTTCTAGCCATCTCTTCATCCATAGGCTGTTGCTTACAATCTTTTCAGCTTCAGGAATACCTTCAGATTCTGTTTCAGACTCTTCTTTCTCTTTTTCTTTTTTATATTCAATTTTCTGTTTCCCTTATCTTTGGAGCTCAATCTTTGGAAGAGGCTTTAATGTCAACAATGATCTAGTTGAAGTAGGCCTAGGTCTCTCAGTCACTTCAACATCCTTAAGCTCAACTCCTTTCTCCTTTTCTCTTGAAACTGCTTTGGCTTGACTCATGTTGAGAAGAACTTGAGCAATTGTTTCATCATCTCCAACAGTGTGGAAGTAGTTGTTGTTGGAGTAGCCTTCTTTCTTCAGTTTGACCACAATACCTTCATCTGTCCTTACGGTTACTTCTTTTTCCTATGTCGGTATCTAGCTTTGGGTCTGTCAGTACTATCATTGTTCTATAGTACTAACTTTTTCCTTGTCAATACTACATTTTGTTGACCAAGTACTAAGGTATCTTCACGTACTAACTCTTCATTAACTAGTCTTCTATCTCATTCATTCACTACATCTCTTGTCCTCCCTCTTCTTAGCATCTTCAGTCTCCATATAATCTAATGTATCTTCAGGAAGCTCATCAAATAATGGATCTTTATGGACTGAAGGTTCAGCTTTGGCAGATTTCCTCCCCTGTTTGGATACAGAATCATTTTGCATCCAGTTTGACTTCAAGGATTTCTTTACTGCTAATCTTTGCTTCAAGGATACACTCTTCATCCAAGCTCTGTGGTGTGTGATAACAGGTTTGGCTTTCTTCTTGAGCTTCTTGATCTGTGCCTTCAAGTGTTTTATTTCCATGGCTTGATATGTAACCTGTGTACATAAAGAGATACAAAGATCATACACACTTTGGAGTGTCATGTCACCCTCATTCCCTGAAAGGGATTTATCACTGGATGACTAACCTCTATGATTCCCACCAGAACTGTCTGGAATAGAATCAAGAATATGAGTAGAAGGTATAGGTTCTAGGGATGGGTCTTCGGCTTTGTACTCTTCTGATTCTCGTTTCCGTGTTTGCTTGCTTTTGATTGTTTTCTTGTGATTTTTGACTTATCCAAACCTGCACACACAAAACACAAATACAAGCATATTTTTTTGCCATTTTTGGTCTGTTTTGGGTTTAATTGGGTTATTTTAGGTATAAATGGATATGTGTATTTTACACTTATCACAAAGCATTTATAGGAAAATGATCTAAAGGTACAGGTACATTTTCTAGCTGTTTATCTAAAAAGATTGAAATAAAACGTGGGTACATTACAAACTTCTTCTTTGCATCTAAATGTCTAAGCATACCATCAAAAATTAATTTAGAAAAATTATACTTCTGATTAGATGTTAAGCAAATGACAGCAGTGGCAATATTAGTGGGAATTTGATCCCAAGAGGTGCTTTTTGAACTAATACAATGATTCATTGTATGAAATAGAAACCTCCATTGGGGTGAAAACAAAGCTTTGTTAAATGTTAACACAGTTAAATCCCCCTCATACCCCATAAGCTGTATAGCATCAAATATATCATGATTAGGGAGTGAGTCTATCCCATTAGCATCATCAAAAAGAAGATCACTTCTTATTGATGCTTCAGAGATAGACACAGGCTTGCCAGCTACTTTGGCAGTAATGTGCCTAACATTGTTGATTATTTTGGACTTTGCAGACGTCCAAAACTGTTCAACAAATGTAGTAGAAACTACTGGACTTACAGTGAGAGCATGATGAATGGAACTGCGCGTAAGAAAATCAATGATCTCATGAAACTCGGCATTCCCATCAGTCTTCTCTAGATATGCGACCATATTATGCTTAAGGCACGATTCAAGAACATCCATTATATTCGAATGAGTGATCGTCGGTGAGAGAGAGATTAGGGCTTGTATAAACGAAAGTATTTGAGAGTGATGACGTAAGGTAACTATGCAATTAAGATGGTTTTTTATAGGTTTAGGAAACCTAATTTCAAGGAAACCGTTTCAATTTACACTTTGTACCCTTGGCGGTATTTTTCTTCAACGTCTCTATAGCGGTACTAACTTTGCCCATCGGTACTAACTCTGCACTGTCGGTACTAACTGTTGTCAACCAAAGAATGAACAATGTAGGTAACAGCAGTGCTTCAGTACCATCTAAAAACTCTTCTCAATGACTCTCTGAATCCCATTGACCGTCTTGAAATGCATCACTTCATACAAACTGTACAACATATCATATTGCCTCCCTTTAACTAATGCAGCTTATGGATTTATCATCCCAATAGAAACAACCAAGAACCGGAACCTGCTAACATCAAATGCCTTAGTTAGAAGATCAGCTACATTGTCATCAGTGTGGATTTTAAGCACCTGGATAAGTTTCTTGGGTGTTAACATATTTAAATCTTTAAGGTCTGATATTATGTTCAGGTTTTTCTGTGATGTGCAAGATTCTAAGTTAACCTAAAGTTTCACATTCTTCATGCTATGAAAGATTCTTTGGATAATTGAAAGGTCTACCTAAATTGGGACTTTGGTATCCTACGGACTCACCATTTGATTTGGACGCTTATATGACAGTGACTATGCTGTGCAAGTTTAGGACATGGAAATCCACAACAGGAGGTTGTTAAATTCTTAGAAGTTGTGATTTCATGGCAAGCAAGAAGCCAAAACTGTAGTTTCAACTCTATTATGGAAGCAGAGTATGTTAGCTTGAATCTAACTGCCGTATGACAGGTGTTATGGATCCAAATCAATGCTGGATTATGGATACAATTTCATTGAATACCAAGATTTTCATTGAAATGAAAGCACCATCTGCTATTGTTAAGACATTAGTGTTTACTCAAAGACTAAGCACATTGAGATTAGACATCACTTCATCAGGGATTCATATAAGAAGATATTAATTCAAGTGATCAAGATTCATACTGATCACAATGTTGCAAATTTACTCACAAAGGCATTTAATGTTAGTCGTTTTTAATTTTTGATTGCTAGCATTGGAATGCTTAATCTCTAAGGTGTTGTTTGGATAGATTAATGATTAGAATGGGTTGGAAATACTATTTGGATGAAATTGGGCTTTAAACTGGTAACTCAAGAGTTAATGCTGCTAGGCATTACTTAGTACTGCTGGACGAAAGTTAGTACTGCTGGACAAAAAGTTAGTGCTGCCAGGCTAACTTACTACTGCTAGGTTACCGTTGGAGTTACAACTGTTGAGGGTATTCTTGGTTTTATAAAACGGAAACTTCGGTATAGGTTTCCTTTATTACCCTATTTAAGCGGCATACAATCACACCATATTCGTTAGTATCTTTCTAATACTCTCTCATTTTACAAAACCCAAAACTCAATTTCATCATCCTGACTTCAACAATTATCATCAATGGAGGCTCTAAAATTTGCTGATTCACATAACATGGTTGCTTACTTGGAAAAATCCACAGAGAATGCTGATTTTGATGAGATAGTAGACTTTCTAAATGCTAGCCCTATCAGATATGCCTTAACTATAAGTCCAAGTATCTATGTGTCCTATATTGAGCAGTTTTGGTCTACTACAAAAACCAAAACAGTCAATAATGAAACACAAATACTTGCCAAAGTTAATGGCAAGACTATAGTAATACATAAGATTGTGAGAGAGATCTTTACTTCAATAATGAGGATGGTATTGCTTGTCTAACAAACACTAAAATTTTTGAAAACCTTCAATTGATGAGATATGAGAATCTTCTAATAAACTTACTTTTTATAAATCTTATTTTTCCCCTTAATGGAAGTATCTTATACATACCATCTTACAATGTTTAAGTTCAAAATCAACTGCTTGGAATGAATTTGGTACTAATATAGCATCAGCAGTTATATGTTTGGCTAAGAAACAAATTTTAATTTTCTTAATTTGATTTTTGTTGGTATGTAGAATTTGGATCCTATTCTAAAAGTTTTTTAAATGTATCAAGGTTTTTACAATTGTTTTTGAACAATCAAATTGAAAATCTTGCAGCAGTTTTTAATGATGAATATGATACACCTTCTCATACTAAAAAGGTTTTTGCAAACATGAGAAGGAAAGGAAATGATTTTTCAGGGACAGTTACACCATTATTTCCATCAATGCTGGCATCACAAGCAGTGGAGGGTGAAGGTTCAGGACAATCTCTGAAACCCCCAACCACACACCTCTATGCTTTCACTATCTCCATGTTGAACCAATCCCTACCGTTGCATCATCATCACACCCCAAAAAGACCCACAAACATTGGAAAACCAAAAGAAAGGCCACTGAGATATCTCAGTTTAGTGGACCTACTACCCTTGTAGCAGATGAGACTATCCATGAGGAGAGGGGAGACAATGTGGAAAGGGTTGCCACTATTGTTGCTAGCTTAGAAGCAAAGCAGGACAGTGGTAACATACTTAGGACCCAATCCATGACAACACTTAATGAGCCTCCCCCATATTCCTTTGGGAACTAGTCAGGTTGTGGTCCAGCGCCAGATGCCATATTAGGGACAACCTGCTCAAACTGGTTTGAGGAGGTTGTCTAAACAGGTCCATATGATCCACCCTTTAAAGAAGTTAACCACACTTGGAAGTGGGGAGGACAGTATGAAACTAAATGAATTGATGGAAATGTGTACAAAACTGTTTGACAGAGTTCTTGACTTGAAGAATGTAAAGGATGCTCAGGATTTGGAAATTACTAATCTAAAGAAGAGAGGTAAGAAGTTGGAAAAGAAGAAAAAGTCAAGAACTCCACAACTCAAGAGGAGATTATTCAAAGTCAGGATAGAGTCTTTTGCTGACAAGAGTTTGGGTGATCAAGAGGATGCATCTAAACATAGGAGGAATGAAATTGACCAAGATGAAGAGATTTCATGGTTTCAAGAGGATGCAGAGACTCAGGGGAGGTATGGTCATGATACTGAAATTAATACTGCTAGTACATCAATTACTACTGCCAGTATTAATATTACTAATGATGAACCTAATTACCATGCAGTGCACCAATTTACTATCTGCTTGTGTATCTGTTAGTATACTGAACCATAGTACTCCTTCCAACAACAACAACTCTTATTGAAGATTGAAGATTTCTACAAATTGCTCAGACCCTTATAAAAATGAGAAGTGTAAAATCAAAAGAGACAAAGGTAAAGGTAGGATGGTTGAACAAGAAAAGCCATTGAAGAAGAAGGACCATATCAAATTTGATGAGGAACTTGCTCAAAGACTTTTAACTCAGTTACAGCTGAATTAGAAGAGGAGGAAAGGCTAGCAAAAACAAGAAGAAGATGCAAAAAATTGCTGAATATGATGATGTTTAAGTAATGATGGATGGTAGATTATGAGCTAACTGCAAGATTACTAGCAGAGAGCAAGAGAATTGACTTTTGAAGAGAGGTAAAGATTGTTTGTGGAGCTAATTGGACAAAAGGAGAAGCATTTTGGCAAGACTTAGAAGCAGAGAGCAGAGAAGAAACACCAACTTAAAACTCAAAAGGAGGAATCAAATATGTACATATCTCGAATTAACATGACTGATTCCATCTTAATCAGTTGAAGATAAAAGCTTGATGAAGTTCAGAAGGCTTTGACAAGACATGAGTTGGAAAGAGACTATTTGTACCTATGGGTTATGAAGCAGTGAAAAGAAAGCAGATAGTAGTAAGAAAAGAACGAGTAGTACTTGATGATGAAAGTGTCAAGAGACAGAAGGTAGAGAATGATGCTGAGAAGGCAGAGCTTAAAGCTTGTTTAGAGATAGTTCCAGGTGATGATAGTGCTGTCAATATTGAATCTTTAGCTACAAAATATCCAATAGTTGACTGAAAGACACCATTATAGCTGAAGACAGATGTATTATCAGATCACCATGAGCTGAGGAAATACTAATTTTACAGATATTCAGTGCAATGCTTGATGATTTTAACAAACAAGATGTGTTAGATCTGTATAGGCTGACAAAGGAAAGATTTGAGACAATATGCCCAGAAGGATATGACAGATTGCTTTGGGGAGATCTCATCACTTTATTTGAACCAAGTGAGGAAGATGAAATATGGAAAAATCAACAGGACTACACAATGATATGCTGAAGGTTATATGATTCATGTGGAGTTTATTTATTATTGATGGATACTGGAATTTCTATTCACATGCTGGTAGAAAAAAAATATCCTCTTATATAAGAAATGCTTTCAAGAATGTTGAGTGGGAAGCTAGAAGTTGATCATGAATGTGAAATGGCATTTGAGCTTCTCAGATTTATCAAGTCACAGCACAAGAAATAAAGAGATGATTGGATACATCCTCCTGATGAAGATAAAGCTTTTAATCAAGAAACTTGAAGATTCAGAAGGTGAACATCAAGTTTAAGGGAGGATTGTTGGGATTAAAAGACATCTGAGTGTTGTTGAAGTTACTACTGCTAATATGGAAGTTACTACTGCTGATTATGTTTCTACTGCTGGTGAAGACTATAGGAAATATTCTAAGTCATTACTACTGCTAGAGTAAAGTTACAACTGCTAGTGTAAAAGTTAAGACTGTTAGAGTGTTTCTGCTGCTAGAGTTAAGTTAGTACTGTTAGTCTATTTTAGTACTGCTAAAGTGATATGTATGAGATATTTTAGGAAACGATTATGTGTAGAAAACGCGTTGTAAGCCCATTAGGGTTCCTTGGTGTATAAAAGGAGACCATAGGGCATGTAGTTGATACATCTCATTTTCATATACAGTCATATATAGCTTCAAGGTTTTGTATGACCCTAACACTATCAAGAGTGTTCGTATTAATATATTAAGGCTTAAGGTTTGGTATTATACAATCTTGTTTGTTACTGTTTTATTGCTTTTTATTCTTAGTATCATAGACTAGATTTCGCATAGTCTTTGATATATTCAATCAATGTTTCTATCATAGTTGTCTTGGATTTATCCAATACAACTAAGCCTTTTACAAGCTAAGCAAGATCTATTCAAGTGGGATAAACACGCTGTGATTGTTTACTATGAGTTTGTAAAGCTGCAAGGCCATTTTATTAGGAATCAAGTGGTTTTCTGTTTATGGTGGTTGTTGTTTTTCATGTTGAGACACATCAAACTTAATTTTAATGCGCAACTCCCTAGAACTTATATTATTATAATACGCAATCCTTGTTCTATTGTGAAGATGTGAATTTTATGCGAAAACAATGTAGTACTTACTTTATCCGCCTTCTTTTGAATTGATATTCAGATATGGCGATGAGCAGAAACTAGCAGGATTTTCAGCAACTTTACAAGCTATTATTTCCTTTATGGAGGATGGCTAAATATATTAGCATCTAATATTCTATTACATATGGGATTTACTCTTCCTGATTGTTGTTTATTTGTTTTCTTTTCTTTTTATGGATGAAATATAAGTCTTCAATAGTTTGATCCATTAATCTTTTCAGGGGTGACTGAGACTGTGATTTTATTTCTTAAGTACGTAAGGAAGGTGGGATCGGATGATCGCGTGGCTTATCCGGGGTACACAGTTGATATCACACTCCCGATATTTTTATCTTTTTTCCTTACTCCTCACTCCCATCTTTCATCTCCCTTTGAATTTCTTCAACAACTTACACCCCTTTTTCTTTTCTACTAACCTTCTTTTCCCCTATCGCTCCACACCCTTCCCATTTCTTTAATCCTACTTTCTTCTTACATCTTCTCTTCTTCTCTTCTTTTTCCCTCAGCTTCTTCCTCTAACCTTCTTCTCCTCCTCCACCCCCCCCCTTCCATTTCTAGCTTTTCTTCTTCCTTTTCTACCTTTTCCTCTTATTCATTCCTCCCTCCCTTCTTTCATTCTCTTCCATTAATCACTCTCTCCTTTATCCTCCCTTCTCTCCATTCTTCTCTCATCCTCCTTTTTCCCCTCGACCTTTTTCCCCATTTTTTTGTTACCTTCTTTGTCTCCCTCCTTATCCCCCTTACACATTCTTCCATTTTCTCCCATTCTTTCCTTTTTCCCTTTAATTCCACCTACTCATTCTTGTACCTCAAACTTCACTCCCACCAGCCCATCATACCGCTTACTCGCCCTTCTTTATCTCCTTTCCTCTATATTTTGCTTCTTCCACTCCTTCCTCCCTTCCTCCTGTCTCTTTTCCCCTCCCATTTTCCCTCTCTCCATCATCTTCTCTCCCTATCCCCCCACTTCATTTCACCTTCCCTATTTTTTCCATTAATCTTTTCAGGGGTGACTGAGACTGTGATTTTATTTCTTAAGTACGTAAGGAAGGTGGGATCGGATGATCGCGTGGCTTATCCGGGGTACACAGTTGATATTCATTTACCGGGTACGTTTTACAAGACTTCGGATGTGAAGATTGATTTGGATGCGAAGTGTAAGGTCTTGAAGATAACTATTCTAAAAGTAGAAGGGAAATCGAATGATAAAATCAGTTGCAAGACAAAAATAGATCAAGTTAAACATTTTTATCCTTATGAGGATGGGAAAGAAGCAGCACGAAATTAGGGTGACTATATTTCTTTTGATTGTTTGAGCATATGTTTTTTAAAACTACTCCGTAATTTGGATTTCTTTACATCTTATATACTGATAGTTACATTACACATTACACATTATCTATATATACTATTTAGTATTAGATGCATGATAGGATAATGATCATAAACAATTATTTGAAATATTCAATGAATCATGTAAGTTTTGCTCTTCGTTCATACCAAATATGTTCCATGCAAGTGATCTGGTTCTTATTTGAAATTGATGATATTCTATGATCAATTGGTATTAGATACGTTTTGTTGTCTTGCTTTAGATTAAATCACAAAGTAATAAATTGCATTAACACGCATGTCTTGCTTTTTTTTACCAATTACTGTATTTATAATGTTTGTCTAATTTGTTAAATATATACGTACTATTAATATTTGTCGATTATTGTTATTCTGTTTCACAATAACTATTATTGTAATTATCCATATTATAAACGTATATTATAATTATTATTATAAATGTATAAATGCGTTTTTCAATATTTATTTACGCCCACTTATAATTATCCATATTATTATGAAGCTTACCCGCCCGTTGCATAAACACTTATAGCAAGTCAAGCTTTTCATAGACAACATCATATATAATATAATGACAATTTTTTTTAATAATTCTAAAATAAGATTCAACTTCTGTGCCAATGTTTTTTTCTTTACTATAAGATAAGTGTTTTAGACTGTTTTATATTTTCTATACCTCGAGCATATCGTGAACTCGGTTTAAATTGCTTTAACTTTCAGGAATTGTTGTGGCGAGGAGATTGACTCATTGAATACAAACGAGCTAGAATCTCTCAAGAGACAACTTCTTTGTAAGTCTTATAATATTTCGTATGTGTGGAAAACGGTTAAGATGACGCTTGGGATTTTCTCTTAAAGATGGCTGTCAACTTCTTAAATTCTGATGCAAGGAATATGTAGTTTTTACTATAAAGTTTGAAGATGGTAAATACACAACATATACCTTGGTCTTGCGGATAATTTATTAACTTTTATTTTCTCTAATCGGATGAACACTCATATCTTGCATGTTGTTAATGCATTCAATAAATAATTTTATATATAATTGATTTACCTTTACTTGAATTTTAGTAAACGACATTCATAAAACAAGCCCGCCCATCGGG
>BQNB010079264.1:1593-19629 GCA_026074375.1 Tanacetum coccineum
TTTGTTTTTGAAATTTATTTACAATTTGTTTTGATGTATGATCTTGCATTCAAGAAGATAACTTTACCAGATGTTCCACTGAGTTGGAGTCATACATCGTATACCAATCATGTGACTTGAATGTTCTACCAAATTTCAAGATATGGCAATTGTACTTTTTGAGTCACGGTACATTGGAATCTTGTTGTAGCTAAATCCATATGCTAGCACTTGTGTTCTCATCCAAATGACTTGAGCACAACACGCAGATAAGGATACGTACTCAACTTCTACAGTTGAAATTGCTGTATAATCTTGATTTTTCGACGACCAACTGACTAGCTTATCTCCTAGAAATTGAATGCCTCCAGATGTGCTTTTGCAATCATCATTATACCCTGCAAAGTCTGCATCTGAATATGCAATTAGCTCAAACCTAGAATCCTTCGAGTACTATAGACCCATGTTAATGGTTTGTCTTAGATATCAAAAGATCCTTTTAACCTCTTTGAGGTATTTTTCGGTTGGGCGTGCCTGATAAGGCGCACGTACAAATGTCACAAAGGCAATGTCTGGTCGACTAGCAGTGAGATACATAAGTCCCCCAATCATACTATGATATTTAGTTTGATCAACTTGGGTACCCTGTAAATCTGTATCTAGTTTGGCAGTATGCTAATGGTATCATATTTTTCCATTCCATGTTTCTTAAGAAGATCCATAGTATATTGTGATTGACATATAAAGATTCCTCGAGGTGATTGATGAACTTGAAGTCCGTGAAAGAACTTCATTTCACCGATAATTGACATTTCAAAATTATCTTTCATTAGTTTTGCAAATCTTGTTGAAAAAACTGGTTTTGTTGACCCAAAAATGATGTCATCGACATAGATTTGAACTAATAAAATGCCATCCCTATGTCTTCTTGTAAACAATGTCAGATCAAAAATATCTTTTGTGAAATGGTTTTGGATTAAAAATAAGGAAAGCTTATCATACCAGGCTCTAGGGGCTTGTTTGGGACCGCATTGAGCCTTCTTAAGACGATATACGTGGTTAGGAAAGTCTGGATCTACAAAACCATCTGACTGATGAACAAAAACTTTCTCTTTCATTGGACCATTCAGGAATGCCGTTTTGACGTCCATTTGGTAAATAGGAAAGTTGTTGTGAGCCGCATATGCCACAAAGATTCTGACAACTTTAAGTCTTATAACTAGTGCGAAAGACTCCTCAGAATTGATGCCCTCCTCTTGACCATATCCTTTGGCTACTAAACGAGAATTGTTTCGAATAACTGTGTTTTCAGCATCAGTCTTGTTTTTCCAAATCCATTTAACTGCGATTATATTTCTACCAATAAGACATTCGACAAGTTCCCAAACATCAAGGCATTTGAACTGGTTAAGCTCATCTTGCATGGATTCAATCCAGCTGTGATCAAGCATAGCTTCTTTGATATTTTTCGGTTCAATTGTACTTACTATTAATGAGTACATATAAACTTCTGCATCAGTTTGAAGATGATTTCTTGTCATTACAGGTTTTAAGGGATCACCAATTACTTGTTCAATTGGATGATTCTTAGTCCACTTATCACTTGAGCGATGTTTTTGATGAAACTCGTGCATATTTGATGAATCCTGATATGTTGAATATGACTCAGCTTCTTCAAACACAGGAGTTGGAGGTGCATTGTAGAACACATTTCCATCAAAATCTGCAACGTCTTCTTGAACTAATTCATCGGCATTTTCATTCAAGACTGGAGAGTTTGGTTCAGTAGCAACTTGTTCTACTGAGGAGGATACTATTTGAGAAGCTTCATCTTCTTCAGCGACGATTGACGATGATGAAGAAGTGTGTTCGTTATCAAGAGTATTTACAGCGGAATTATCTTAGACTTCTAGTGATCGTCAAATAGTATATTTCCTTATACCATAGTACCAAACAATTATCAAGGATGTTTTTTGTGAAGGCACTGATTGTGAATCTTTGATGAATCTTGAAAATTCGTGCAGTTTGTTTCGGGTTCTGAATTGTTGCATTCAGAAGCCATTGTTGTGAGTTCATCAAACTTGACATGGATCTTTTCCATTATCTTTTTAGTTCCGCGGTTATAGATACGAAATTCTCGTGATGACTCAGAATAACCAATAAAGATACCAATGTCAGCCTTTGGTTTCATTTTCCCAAGATCATCACGATCATTTGTTGGATAACAAATAGATCCAAACACATAAAAGTATTGAATATTGGGGTTTTTCTTCATAACAAATCAGCTCATAAGAGTCTTATTTATCGTGTGTGTACATAGAGCGATTCTTTAGTAAACAAGCAGTAAGCAATAGCTTCGCCCAAAGAATTTGGATTTTTGGAAAAGAGTAATCATTGTTCGAAGCACAGCCTCGACTAGTGTTCGATTTTCATCGTTTAACGACACCCATTTTGTTGAGACGTCCGTCGACGCTGCAATTGAAGTTTTATGTCGTGCTAACTTTGCATAAAATGCCCGGTATT
Organism: Tanacetum coccineum; assembly: GCA_026074375.1. NCBI lineage: Eukaryota > Viridiplantae > Streptophyta > Magnoliopsida > Asterales > Asteraceae > Tanacetum > Tanacetum coccineum. The sequence continues at coordinate 4,096 of BQNB010079264.1, forward strand.
TATTGTTTTTAAATTCGGTTCCATTATCAGTTCGAATCGTTAAAATTTGAGCCTTTAGATTTATTTGAACTTGATAAATGAAATCGATGATCATATCTGGGGCCTCATCTTTGGTGTGAAGAAAATATACCCAGGTATAAGAGAATAATCATCAACGATCATGAATATTTTTTTTGCCATTGATACTTATGAGCATCATTGGGCTCCCACAAATCTTTATAAGAGTAGTTCGAGTTTGGATTCTGTACTTGGAACCAATTTAGGTGGAAAAGAAGCTTTCTTGCTTTTGCCTTGTTCACAGGCTGAACATAGATGATCTTTGTTATACTTAAATTTTGAAAGCCCATCAACTAGATCTTTTGATGTGAGTTGGTTAATGGTATCAAAATTAAAATGAGAAAGCCTACGGTGCCATAACCAAGATTTTGTTGATGTGGCTCTAGACATTAAGCACACTGGAGAAAAAGCTACCATCTCGAAAATAGAGATAGTGTACAAATTGAATCACGAGAACCGGTAAGCAAATCATCATTCTCTAAATTCTAAACATAACACGTGTTTAAACGAAAGGCTACTTCTAAATCTCCATTACAAAATTGTCCTACTGAAATAGATTGTGACCAAGGCCTTCAACATAGTATACATGACATATCGTGAGATTGCCTTGAACATAATCTCCATATCCAGTGATTTCAATGAAATGATCATTCTTGAAGCGAACTGTTCCCATGAATTTCTCAACAAAATTTCTTAGCAGTTGAAGATTGCCAGTCATATGGTTCGAGCATCCGCTATCAATAATCCAAAGGACGAGCTCGATCACCTGCATCACATGAAACAAATGCAGATGGAAGAGTGGACAGTTTGGCTACCCATTTCTGAGTGGTAACTAGTGTGTTAGATGTAGAAGGAACACGAATACGACTCTTTGTTTCACTAGGGAGTGATTGAGCAGTTTTCCTCTTGGGTGTTCAATTAAAACATTGTTGGTTTTCAAACCATTTTTGCCACTTTCTACTTGTTACAATTTTGTTTTTCATGTAATTACTAAGTGTCATACTTTGACTAGAATAAGGAGATAGTGGTAACACACTAGAGACCTTATTTGTTGTTGTTGGGGTTTTAGCAACGCTTAATCTAGATTTCACAACAACAGAAGTAGCTCCTAAATTCTTAGATTTTGCTACTAAGGGGGTAGTGAATAAGGCTCTTTTTACACTATAATTCCTAGAAAAAGCATAACGAGCAACACATTTTTCATGAGAAAGTAAAAACACATCTTTACCACAAGAAACATAAACAATATTTGAATTGTCGTTGACAGCATTTACAGTCTTGGTACTTAATACACTTGCGTTTGATTGACATACATTCGAATGCATTGTATCACGCTTATTAGAATCTATACTAACACTACTTGGAATCTTCTAAACACGTGCAGATGGTCTCTTATCATTATTGTTCTTCAAGACTATATCCTTTGATTTAGTGTCGTTAGACTTTGGTCTTCTAACACTATTAGAACTTTCTACACCTGTGGAATTACAAACATTGATGTTAGTTTTAGAATTTGGTGTCTGTGTCTCTGTTTTTGTGATTCTATACATGCCTCTTGCAAGTACATTCTCATTATGCTTTCGACTTTTCTCGTTTTTAGGTGAAAGATGTGAAGTGACTGGTTTTGACCTATCTGTATTGAACTTAGTAGTTGACACTTTCTTAGCGTTAACTGCTATGTGTTACACAAAGAAGTGTTCTTGAGGTCTCAAATTTGTCAAACTTATTGTTCACATTCTTTTCCTTGTCAACGGTTTGAAGCTTATTCTTGAGTTCAAATATTGTTATCAAAAGATCTTGATTCTGAGCACGCATATCAGCATAAGCATATGTCTTTTGATTAACATATTCAATCAACTCATCAAACTCTTTTTGATGTTGAGTCTGTGTTGCTTTTATTGAATTGAAAAGCTTTTGATATTCAAGTTTGATATTTTCTCTTTCTTTAACAACAGAATAGCAGAGTGCCACCTATTCAATATCAACAATCTGGGAGTGAGATGTCAATAGATTACGTGTGTATCTCCATGACAAATGAGACAAGTATCTTTTGAGAGAAAGTTTAATGGAATGATAGGGAGGGGGGAGGGGGGGGGTGAAATTGGGGGAGGGGGGTGTGGGATGGGGGGATCATGTAATGGGTTGTTGCATTGCATCACTGGTCCAAGACGTCTTGTCTTCAATACTTAGACCATCATCATTGTGATTCCTGATAGATTAGATTGACTCGGTTTTCCATATTCTGCCTAAGGTTTGCGTGGCGGCTTATTATTCTTTTCACCCTCTTATCCATAGGACATTTCCTTAATTTATTCTCAACCCCTTCAGTGTTTACCAATACGTCATTACTATCACCATGTTATGATTGTTCTGGTGATAACTCATGTCTTAGTCAACATTATTCCCTTTTCTCATTCTTTTCCAAATCATACCTAAGGAATCCTATTTTTAAAAGTAAGAAGGTGTACTTAGGTAGATTCCTCCAGTTATGGTTGGATCATAGGACTAATGCCTAACCTAACCATCTTATGACTTCAGAATCGTCGTGAAATAATAGGTTGTTGGGCATAAGATCGAAACCATAAAACCATTGAAAAAATCAATCAAAGTGTTTGATATAAATCAAAACGTTTGACACTTTGAGAGTTTCTTTCTTTTGAAATGCCCCCCTACATATGTGCATTGGTATTCGAAATGTTTTTGCACATGAAAGAAAGAGTTAATTATCTGCACTTAAACTCTTGAGTCTTATAGATCATATTACTTTTTCATTGATCACATTTTAATCACATTTTCTCCCCTTATGGAAATAACTAATCCTTTAGTATTTTCATACCAATTGATTAAAATTTGAGACATGAAAAAGTTTCATGAGGAGAAAAATGTTAACACATATATTGCATGAATTATTAGAACATTTTTTTGTTTTTCTCCCCCTCAATTCCACGTATGACACCACATATATGACATTGAGAAAATATGGTTTGACGTTTTAAATTTCATGTGAAATTGAGATTGAGCCACTTTTATATGTTTTAACAAAATGAGTGTTTTAATATTTTTAATATTTAACATCTTTTATTTGTTTAAACATTTTGAAATGTTTTAGACACACAAAGTTGACATGTGAGAATGTGTCTAAAAGCATTAAAACTTGGTTTGATATGCCCCCCTCAAAAATTGATTCACTTATAGAAAATTATTCGACTTTTGAAAGTTTCATGAGAAGGGAGTGTTGAACACACAATTTTGAAAGATTTTAAAAAACCCATTAGAGAAATTTTGAAATTATTATGTTTTAACAGTTTTTGAGAAACCAATGTTTACATGGAGCTCTAAAAGACTTTGAATGCCTTGTTGTAATGATTTTTTTGTCAGCTCAAGTTCCGAGAAGATTTTATCTTCTCGTTGTGAGGAAAAAGTGTAAATAGTGGACACTTACCTTTATTTTAAAAAGAAGGACGATCTAAGCTGATATTACTTATGAAGTCGATGTGTTCTCGAGCAAGAAGATTTTAAAAAATGCTCAGGACGAAGAAGATTTCTCTTATTTTGAAGATAAAGCGTACTGAAGCGTACACTTTTCTTTTCTCTAAAACTGGGTTGTGTACTAAAGTATACACAAGCCATTGAAATTATTAGAAATGACATGTCAAAAAGATTCTTTTTGGTGTTTTTGAAAATTTTTATATTTTGTTTTTGAATTTTCTATTTTTTGTATTTTATTTTTGAAATTTTATAAAATAATTAACAATGGAATGTTTATATAAAGAAGATTATGATAAAATATTTACATCAGGTGAACCCTTTGAAGAAATAGGTTCGGACATCGTTGAAGTACCTGCACTCAAAGATGAAGAGTTTGCACAAATAACAGATTTAGGAGAACATGTTTCCTTTCCTAATGGTATTGCACTATCATTTGAGTTGAGGCAAGTTCCAACTGTCTTTCCTATGGGAATCCACCTAAGACCTACATAAGTAAAGATTCTAACCCCCCCCCCGTTGGTTTCCATGTAAGACCAGATCTAGGAGGCGTTTTTTTACATACACAGCGGAAGACTTGTTTGAGTAAAATTTTTGTCCTATAGGGATATGTCTTTCATGTTTCTTAGAATTACTTTTTCTTTTCTACGTGTCGCCCCCCCCCCGGCTCCCCACGGCATGTATCTCTTTGTTGTCTTATGGGATTGTTTCTTACCCCAAGAATTCACCTCTTTCAAGAGGTTTGTTATACAAGTATCATGATTTGCATTAAAGACACATTTTTGACATGTCGAGCAGACAAAGCATTTAGAGTCCAAAAAAGAACTAGAATCCGTAGGGTGTTCTGCTTTGGGCATAGCAGTTTTGTTAAATAGACTACTCTTAATGTGTAAGGCCAAATCCTATGATATTTGAATCGTCTCCTGGAAGGTATTTGGTTTGCTACCATACAGCATTTTGAAATCTAGTAGAAGGCATCACCTCCAATTTTTCTGAATTCTTATCTCTTTTTTGGTGTCTTTTTTCTTAGCTTCCTCTAGGTAGTGATTATGAACCATGTCATTTGAACTAAATCTTGGCACGTTCTTTGAGATATTCCTAGTTTCGCTAGATGCAATCATATGATAAGGTTTTGCAAAAGCAGGAGCTCTTACATTAGTCCAATAATATGGAGTGACTGGTTTTGGAAAATCATTATTTGTATCAACATAGGAGGCAAAAACCGTGGTTTTTTGAAAAAGTTAGGTCATTTTAGATTTAAAACGCATTCGGTTGATCTAACAAACTTATAGGTTTCTAAGTGGATAGTAAAGGCGGTTCCCTAATATTGACGGTTTCATAAACTTAGTATCCACACTATTTCCTTTTGACTTTCTTAATTTGTTTTGTAAAGCTGCATGGGAAAAACCTTTTCCTGAATATGTGCTTTTAAGTGCTCGTTTTCCTCAAGTAATTTCACTACTTTGCATTCCAGTTCGATGTTAATTGATTCAGTTACATGTATGTCGGTTTTAAGTTTGACTTCATTGCTTGTTTCTTTCAAAATTTGACCATGTTGCCCTGATTTTAAAACATTGTTTTTCAATTGAACTTCAAGATTAATGCAATGTGCTTCGAGTTTTGAAAAATCTTTTTGAAATTGGGAAACGGTCTTTTTGAGGCAACAATTTTTACTTTCCAAAGAAGAATTTTGTTCAAACATCTCGTTCTCATACACATGGCTATATGACTCAGATATGGTCGACTCAAACTGGGTTTTGAAAAATTCTGTCTGAATGTCCAAAATTAAACACTTTTCATCAAACTCATCTTCAAGAGACAAAACATACTTTAAATCATCTTTCATTTCTTTGACAAGACTCTTTTCAAAGCTGTTTAGTTGAAGATTTATGTTTCTAGCTAACGGTTCAAAATCTTCAAACAATCGTTTGTGAACTTTTGTCATGACAACATTATCATGATTCCAAGGTGTGAAGAAATTCATCTCGTTTGATTTCTTGTTTTGAAAAAAATTGTTTTTCAAAATTAAGCATCGAATGTTTGACAAAACAAAAGTATTTCATTGGAAGACTGTTCCAAAGTTTTGGATCATAATTTACCAGTTGAGCTTGCTCCAAATATTTTTTCAAGTTAACTTGTATTCTTTTCAAAGGAGCTTTTGGGGGTTCTTCAAACTGAGTCTCACCATATACAAAGCCATGATACGAAATCGAGGATTTTCTTTGTTTTACTTTCACACGTTTTTCAGCTTCACATTTTAACTCTTCTTCAGAATGATCTTATGATCAGAAAGCATGTCTTTTCCCATTTCATCAATGTTATACAGACTTGGTGTTAACTCCTTGGCTTTGTTAAATATAAATGGGTTTTCAACATCATTTAGTATCTCAAAGCCCAGCCCTTGTTTTCCCGTATTAACATTGTCTTCTTTTAGAAGCAACATATTGAAAAGTTTTGAGCAGTTTGTCCTGCTTTTAGCAGTTTATTGTTAAGATCGTTTATTATTAAGCATAAAAGATCTTGATTGATGACTAGCGTGTGTAGATCAAGGTGTAATTAGTGTGCGTTTAGAGAGAGAATTTCTTAACCTTTTCTCATTTGATATTCATACAAATGACTTGGTGTGTAGGAATCACATCATTATGGTAGCCTAATGCCTTATTTATACTTAGAGATGTAACTAAGTATACTATAAATACAATAGTAGTCCCTGCACTATTTCCTTCTATGCACATTGATCCTAAATCTATGTATATATTCTATTATTACATCAAAATGTGGAATTTATCTTTAATTCCAACAATCCCCCCTATGTAATGATAGGATAGATTTGGATCTCTTTCTTTTGTAGCTCAAAAACGCTGAGAATTCTTTGTAAAAGCTGATGATGACCTTGTTGCATATCTCCCCGATAAAAAATTTTCCTCCCCCTATATAATAGATAATAATTATCTTATCTCTGAATGTATTAACTCTAACTCTCGAACTCGAAGAATACAACCATTCTAAAAGCTAACTTGATCTTCTTTTGCAACTTGATTCTTTAATAGCTTGTATGAAATCTTTATCTTTGAACTTGATCTTGAAAATAGATTTCAATCACATGATGTTGCTGATGAAAGATCTTGAACACGATGATATTGATTGAGCATTGCTTTGTAGAAGACTTGAACACTTGTCTTTATCCTTGAATCTTCATACTCTTTTAGCTCCCCCTCAATCTCATATCCATCTCTTGAAGTAGTAAACTTTGATTGTTTGAAGAAAATGTTGATATTCTTGAGAAGTAATTTCATGCAAATGTCGTACCGGCTATCTCGATCTATCTTTGAAGTTAATGAAACACTACAACTTATTCAAAACACTTGATGAAGTAACCTCAATCGTGAATACAAATCTTATCTTCTTAATCAAACTACTCTTACCATAACGATTTCTTTCTTTACCAATTTCTTGATTTGTCCCATATATTCTTGCTTATATCTTCTCCCCTTTCATATACTAGGTTGACCTACATTTTCACGCCGCAAAGTATACTTATAATCTTTTCTTTCCCTCATAATTGGCTAAAACTAAGATTATATCTTCTCCCCCTCATGATGATTATGATCCATCGTGAGCATCATGATCATATAAGCTTCCAAAATAAGCTTCGGGTGAAGAATATCCTTTGAAGTCCATGAAATTGAAATTGAAAATAATTTCTTTTCTCTCTAAGAATCAAAATTCTCCCCCGTTATAATAAACATACTCCCCCAAAATAACTCATAAGCTCCCTCAAACCAACAAACTTGAGTGCTATCATTCCCGTGAAAGTTGAAAGAAACTTTTGTCGTTATAAGATTGGTTGAAGATGTCATGCTTGTGAAAGGTAGATATGTTGTTGTTGAATTTTGTAGAAGATGAATGGAGAATTATCAAGTAAAACACAACTAGAGATGTTAATTCTAAGGTAGATATGGTGGCCTAATGCCTTATTTATACTTAAGATTACACAAATTGTTACTAATATATACACTAGTAGTCCCTACACTATTTCCTTCTATGCACATTGATCCTAAATCTATGTATATTCTATTATTACATCAAAATGTGGAATTTATCTTTAATTCCAACATTTATTTGTTTTCAAAAACCCTTGATTTGTTTTTTCAAGTTCATTTTTTCCTGTTTAAAAGCGGTTGGACATACTGAGCATACTTCCCATTTTCTTTGTGGAAAGACTTTTCTTTTTGACACGCTTGAGATTTTGAAATATCATCGTTTAAAAACTTAATTTTTTTGCAGTATTCCAATTCATTTGTTGTTTGTTTTGGAAAAAGTTTTTCTTTAAAAATCTCAAGCCCTTTTGTCAAATTGTCATTCGCTTGCTGAGCTTCACAATTGGCCTTAGTACAGTTTCCCACTTCATGTTTTCCATGATTTTATATCTCAAGAGCAAATACATTTTTAAATGAGGCATTGTTTGAATGGTATACCTCAGGTAATGTGTCTTTATCAAATGAGGGTCCGACAACATCAATCCTTACACCCTATGCACTTTCAATTCAGCATCTGCAGCATGTCCTAAACTACTGCTTTCATCCTGCTGCTTTGTTGATGTAGTGTCATATGTGCTTGCTTTAGAGTCCAAACCAGCATCCAATTCTATGCCCTCATTAACCATTCCCTCTTGAGTCTGCATCTTGCTTTCATTCAACGTTTTTTAATCTCCTATATTGCGTGAACCTCTCGTGCTTTCATCAGACATTCACTTTCATGAAGTGCTCTTCTATCGATTAGTATCTCAAGTCTATCCATGTAGGAGATTAATTCATGTCTGAAAGTTTGAAGTTCTTTGCTCGTGTATTCTTGGAAGCACTCTTTCAAAACTTGATCATCACGATCCAAAGAATCTACATGTTTTGAGGTGAAAAAGGTCTCAAACCGTGTCCTAAGCACTTTAAAACATGTCTTTGACTCACACTCTTATAGATACTCTTTTCCAAGTTGCCTTTGTAAGTTATCTATGTTGTAGGACAACTTCTTTCTAAGTGTATCATGATTGTCACCAAAGTATCTTTGAATTGCCCGTTTAAATCCATGTTTAATTCCCGTACACGCAAACCACCGTATTTCCAGGAGATATTCTAAATGTCTCTTGATTAATTCAAAGAATTTAGAGCAATCTTTTCTCGTTTTAGTAAGTCTTTCTTGAAGTTGTTGCAAGTCTCTCTCGTCAAAATTGGAAAACAAAGATTCTATTTAATTCTGATGTGTGAAATTGATTCAGGATGTTTTATGGATTAAAAGTGATGTGTTGTGGTTGAGTTAGTGTTAAAAATTTACTGATGTTAAGGTACTTAATCTTAATTAATGATTGTTAAAAAACTTAAAACAAGGACTAACGGTGTAATTGATTAAAACTAAAAGGCTAATATTAAAACTAAGGGTAACTATTAAACTTTGAAAAAAAAACAAAAGAAACTAAAAGTAGATATGATTGAAAAGTAGGACCTAATAAGCAAAATTAAACATGAATAAGCTGAAATTAAGCTAAGAAAGACTGAATAAGCAATAAAAGGCTTAAAAACTAAAAAAATTATAAGCTAACTAGGCAAATAAGCTAAAATAGGCTACAATAAGCTAAATTTAACTGAAATAAGCAGAAACTAACTTAGACTACTCTAATAAGCACAATTCAACAGAGATTAAGCTGAAATAAGAAAGAAATAAGCAAATAAGCTGTTAAGCCACAGACAACATAAAAGTTTAACTCTTACAGAAAGAAATAAGCAAATAAGGGGACTATTTGAGCTTAAAACTAAGCTCAAAGATGGAACCTTATGGGCATATGGCTTATGCCATTGGAAAGAGTAGCCTAAGGGCTTTTTAAAACAGCTTTTGAAAATGATTTTGAAAAACAAATAAGCCCTCAAAAAGGCTTATGAAAAGGCTGTTTCACTCAGTGTACATTGAGTTTTGAAGCTTAAAAATAAGTACTTAAATGGATCCTTATGGGCTTAAAACCCAAAAAACAGATGAAAAGTTATCTACAAAGAGCTTATATCAACTTTTGAAAATCATTTTGAAATTAAAAGTAAGCTAGAAAAAGCAGTTCAAAATGACTGATATTGCTTTTTTCAAACTTGACAAATTTGACAGAACCAAAACCACTTAGACCTTGCAAACCTAAACTAAACTACAGTAATGCATTTAAACACTTAAAACAAGTTAAAAACAAGTCTTAAAAGCTTATGCAAATAAGCATTTACAAACTGTCGTAAAGTGACAGTTTTGACCCACTTTTAGAAAACATTTGAAAACACACATTTAAACTTTAAAATTATTAAAATAAGCTTGTTAGAACTTAAAAATTGCTTGACAAAGTTGGCCAAGTGACCCAATGGTTTTAAAACTAATTCTGACCCATTTTAACCATTGACCCAAACATCCCTTAAAGATTTGAAATCACCTTTTAAAACTGAATTAGGGAGAATTAGGCTAAAGGACTCAAAAACAGATTATCATACATGAATGTTAAGCAAAAATAAGCACAATAAAGTAACAAATAAGCACTAAAATAAGCAATAAAAGTTTCAACAGTGAATAAGCTAAAAATAGGCAGTTTTGATGAAAAACTTGCACAACTAGATTCTAAACTACAAGACCATAATTTTAAGCTCTAAACATCATCAATAAGCATAAATAAGCAAATATAAACAAGCAATAAGCACAAATAAGCAGTAAATAAGCAAATGCTAGAAAATAAGCTAAAATGAAGAAAAAGTAACTTACAAGACCCTTTGCTCTAAACAAGGGCAAATAAGCTCTTAAGAGCTTTGTCTACAAGCTCCAGCTTATCCAAGATAAGCTGGTATTGTTCATAAGCCCATCCATTTCTGTCTTATCATCCAAATATAAGCTGTGGTATTTTATGAGTGGATTTTTGAGAATTTTAAGTTAACTACTTAACTATTTGGATTGGTTGATGAAAACAGCTTATACTTAAGATCTTATAAGAGCTTTTTAGAGAATTTTAACAACTTTAATACACGAATTTAAAACAGGGAATTTTAACTTAAAAATCTCAACACTTCATTAATACTTGAAAACAAAGTACAAGAGTAAATAAAAGGTACAATAAGCTAAATAAGCTGTTAAAAGACTGAATTAAAACTGATAAAAAGATTAAAAGACATGATTAAAAACTAGATTCTAAGATATCCTTGATGGCTTACAACAAGTCCTATTTATACAAAGCATTCTAGGTCTTCTCTTCATCTCTTTCTTGTGCTTTCTTTGTGAGAGGGAACCGGAGCTGTGGCTATTGTTAAAAAAATTTGTGAAGTTGAAAATCCCAAAGCAAATCTAGGCGCCATAACATCAAACATTTTTGTGTTTATGTCAAATTCATCACAATCGTTGATTGTGCTTGGGAAATGTGGGATTGCCAACTTGGCAATTGCAACATGTGATAGGGTATTAGTGGAGAGGGGGTGAGGGTTTTACCCATTGAGGTTTTTGGGAGTTGCAGGGTAAAAGTGGGGAAGACAACCCGTGAGTTGTCCTGGGTTTCTTTTGGGCGGGAAAGTCTGTTTTGGGAATAACAGGGGATGAGTTTGATGTTTTGGCAAAACCAGCCCCTCAACTCTTATACTCTTATTGCAACTTAAGTCCTTGTGGTGATACAACTTCAGGGGTTTGGCAAGAACAGCCCCTGAAGTTGTATAAAGTCATTACATGCATGGTCCTTGTGATGATACAAGTTTAGGGGGTTGGCAGAAAAAATCTTGTACAACTAGTGTTACTAACCCTATAGGAACAAGAAAAATGACAACTTTAAGGTTTTTAAGCCAAAAAATTTTAAATCAAGATTTTGTTCTTTGTAAAGGTTTTGAACACAAATCAAAAACCAAACACAAAAACTAAACACACCACTCCATGGCTCTTTATACCAATTGAAGAATGCTAGTAATCTTTAATGTTATGCAAGAACTAGAGAGAGAAGTGGGTTGGAAAGTTTCTAGAGAGAGAAAGATGATAATATATTAAGTGTGTGAAAATGTGAAAATGAAACAACCAACCACCCTCTCCAAGGCATGGAGAGGGTATATAAACTATCTACTTGGCCGGCCATGGGCCTTAACGGGCTTTCCATGGGCCTTGGGCCAGACTAGCTTACTAGTCTATCATATGTAAAACTACGGGCTAAGACTATTACAACTTGGAAGTGACCGATACTTTTCTTGTTTCCAACACAGTTGCGTTTGATTGACATACATTCGAATGCATTGTTTCACGCTTATTAGAATCTATACTAACACTACTTGACATCTTCCGAACATGTGCAGATGGTCGCTTATCATTATTGTTCTTCAAGACTATATCCTTTGATTTAGTGTCGTTAGACTTTGGTCTTCTAACATGATTAGAACTTTCTACACCTGTGAAATTACAAACATTGATCTTAGTTTTAGAATCCGATGTATGTGTCTCTATTTTTGTAATTTTACATATTCCTCTTGCAAGTACATTCTCATTGTGCTTTTGACTTTGCTCGTTTTAGGTGTAAGATGTGAAGTGACTGGTTTTGATTTATCTGTATTGACCCTAGTATTTGACACTTTCTTAGCCTTAACTGCTATGTTTTTAGGCAATGGTGTTATACAAAGAAGTGTTCTTGAGGTCTCAGATTTGTCAAACTTAGTGTTCACATTTTTTCCCTTGTCAACGGTTTGAAGCTTATTCTTGAGTTAAGATATTGTTATCAAAAGATCTTGATTTTGAGCTCGCACATTAGCATAAGCATACGTCTTTTGATTAACATGTTCAATCAACTCATCAAGCTCTTTTTGATGTTGAGTCCGTGTTGCTTTTATTGAATTGAAAAGCTTTTGATATTCAAGTTTGATATTTTCTCTTTCTTTAACAACAGAATCCACTTGAGTTTTTAGCAACACGTTCTCACAATTTTGACTTCCAAGAGACTTCACAAGCCATTTTCTCTTTTTGATGTTGTAGTTTAAGTTCAAAATCAATACTTTAAGCTTGTGATCGCTTAAAATCATTTTCAAGAATTTTGATTCTATTGAGTAAATTGGCTTGGATATCTTTGGAGTCACTTGAACTTTTCTCAAGTTCAACTTTTAACATCTCATTTTTATTGTTTTTCAACAGAAATCAACACACAATTTTGAATTTCACTTGTCAAGGATACTTCCAAAAGTCGATCGATCTCATTTTGAAGAATATTTTCTTTTGAAGATTTTCCGTTAACTTTCTGTTCCATTGATTCAAAAATATTTAACATTTCCTGTACTTCTTCAATGAGTTCTTCTTTAAGTTCTTTCAAATTCTTTGATAAAGAGGCAGACATCAGAATTACATCAGTTTTATAAAACTCTCTTAACGAATTTTGACTGTCAGACATCCATCTTCGTTCTCTGTCTTCTAAAAGAGTTTTATCAATCCGTGTTCGTAAACTATTAATTGCTACACCCATTGTGTCAAACATTTTTAACAATTTACTCTCTTTTGGCATTTTTGGAATTGGTAAATCCGATGTGACTTCTTTTGACTCAGAACCATTATTAGAAGTAGAAGGAATTGAAAAATATGTTTGTTCAACAGAAAATTCTTGTTGAGGAACAAATGTTTCATAAAGCGCATTTAATTTTCCATAGTTAATTTGAACCATTTTGTTTCTCATTTTCAATCGACTTTCTTCCGCATCCTCTAAAGTTTCCTCTGAATCAGGTGAAATAATTGTTAATTTAGCACTATGAAGCCTTTCACCATCATACATTTTTGGTTGTGCTGCAATGGCCTTCTTGAGACGTTCAAGATTCTTGTAACCCAACCCAGCTTTAAGAAAAGGATCATAAACTTTATTTGGTTTCTTTCCAAGCATGTGAATTATTTGAATCGATTAACCTATTTTATAAATAATTCGATCATGAGAACTCAGTTTCTCATCAAGATCAACAATATCTTCAAGATACCGATTTTCTCGTTCTTTAAAAGCCTTTTTAGCTAACTAAGTTTCATGTTGAATTATTAGCTTTTCATTTTCAATATTGAAAAAATCACTTTGAATTTTATCTTTTTCTTTCAAAATTCTCTCAATGGTGTCCTTATCAGCCCGTAATTCACGTTTCAACTCTTCATATGTTTCTTTATATTTGGAACATTGAAATGTTTTTTACTCAAATATTTTGACCTGATCCTTACACGTCTCAAGCTCCTTTCGTAGCAGCTCTTTTTGCTTTTTAAGCTCGTTGTTTAATCATTTTTTGATTTTTAGCTTCTCTTTGAACATTATATGCTAACATTTGAATTTCATGAAATTCATAATGAGCATTTGAATCAGTTTAGATGTGCCACCATTATTTTCCACATAAGGTTTATCAAATATGATATTAGAATCAATTTGATCATCATTAGATGTTTGATTAATAGTTTTACATTTCACATGACTCACTTGTTAATGAACCTTGGATGAAGCATTTACCTCACTAACAGCCTTTGCATCATATGATGGCACAGTCTCAGCATTACCATCAGCTGGTTGAATTCGAGCCATCAACATGACTACAGCAGTTAACTCTTCCATTGTTTCTTCTCCATACGAGTTGTCGAGCAAGAAATCATTTTCTTCGTCCTTAAGAATGCTTCCGGCTTCATCTTTCATAGCTAGTAACATTTGTTCTCTGAAATACTTTGCATCACGAACTCTTAGTTTCTGACAATCACGGGCATAGTGGCCTTTTTCAATGTAGTTATAACATTGAACATTTTCCTTTCCTAGAGTTAACTCAGTTCGTAGAACACGCTGAACAATCTGATTGCTGTCATCATTTCCATTTCATGCATTAAATGCTTGATTCCTATTTTGTCTCTATGCATTCCCGTTACCATTTCCTCCATAACCTGTATTCTTGGTTTGTATGTCAACTCTACCATCCTGAACCACAGCTTGATTTCTTGTGTTTGATGAAGTACGAAGACGATTATTGATAGGTGTAAAGAACTTCTGAGTGATTGCTCGAGCTAATAACATCATGGCAGTTGTACGCTTGTCTTCTTGAGAATCCCCTTGTAACTCCCCTTGATACTCATCTTCATAATCAACAACTAATGAATGATGTGTGACATAGTATGGTTGTGGTGAATAAGAAGAATTTGCATAAGATTGTCATGAAAAAGCATTTGAATGAACAAGAAGGGCTAATGGATCATGATTCTTGGCAGCTTTCTTTGCTTTGGATGCTAGAACATGCGGTTCAGATTGTACTAAAGAATCATACAACACATTATATGAAACTGTATCTCCAGTTTGATTGTGACAAAACATGGTAACATATTTGCTCTATTCGGGTTGCAAGTAATTGAGAAACTTGTTGTTGATTGACACTGGAATAGGACGAACATTGTTACGATCCATAATATTCACAAGTGTTGTCAACCGTTCATACACTGACTCTAACGATTCTCTTTCTTTTGCTACAAACTTATCAAACTCATTCATAAGACGTAAGTGTCTCACATGACTAGTAACATCAAAACCAAACATCAACCTCTTAATTCGTTCTCACATATCTTTAGCGTTTTTACATGCATCCACTGAATTATATATATCATTTAGTATTGCTTGAAGAAGATAACTCATGACTTTCACATCAGCAATGTATTGCTTTTTGTTACCCTCAGTCATTTTGGATAATGGCTTAAGTATAGTTTGATGATCATTGTCTGGATTAGGAATCATTGGTCTCTTATACGGTCCGTTCTGTATTGAGTTCCACATCCGCTCCCTGTCTTCAAGATTATTATCCAAAAACCTTCTAAACCTACTTTCCCATGGAATATAATTCCCTTTCTCAAGCATTGGAGGTCTTTCAATAGCTCTTGAGTTTGCTAAAGTTTGTTGATTTGAATTAGACATGTTGTATCAAATGATTACAATGCAAACTTGGATCGTTTTGGAGATAAAGTCTTGTAATCGTGAAG
>BQNB010079265.1:4476-30293 GCA_026074375.1 Tanacetum coccineum
TGTTGTCTGACATTGAAGACAGTCATGGACCTAGTGACGCTATGTACAACCCTCCCTAGCCACTCAAGGTCTCTCAACAGACTCTTCTTTCATTTCTCATGGAGATTACACGTATTTCTATCAACTTTCTCACTCCAAGTTAGTCGATATTGAAAAGGTGGCAGTCTGCTCCAGCCTCTTATCACTAAAACCAAAGTGCACTATTGAGTCTAGAGCCAAAAGAGATCATCCATAAATCTCTTTAGAACACTTGTCAAAATTATGCTTGCTATATCACACAATGTGAATAACGAGAAATATATATAAAAAGTTCTACGCATTATCCTTGTGATTCTGCCAGAACATCAGCGTAATACTCAAGTAATCACAGTAAAGATGGAAATCCTGCTTGAGCCAACATCAAACAAGCTCATGGTAGGTGACTTGTGCGATTCTATACGAATCAAACTTGTGACAACTAGAAAGAAATGATGGTGCGATTCTATATAAGTCAAACTTGTTCTAGGAAATGGATTAACTGTTGATGATGAATTTTTGAAATGATTAACACTCTCGATGTGTCACAAAAACACTTTAGCAAGTGACACGTCGATTGATTTTCAAATCAATTTTTCTATTCAAACGATGAGACTTCGTGTTGCTGGTTTACTCATACCGTGTTGTCTGCTTTGAGACGCTCTGGTAATGAGAACGGCTAGCACAGCTGTGAAACCCTATTAAGGAGATTCTTTAGAGTTCTACCTGATCACAGGCAGTATTTATACTGATCAGTGGGGAACCGTGGTTATTGCAATCGTATTCTTCGAAGTGACAAAGACACTCCCGTCCATATCTGTTGATTATCACTAACCTAAACCTGCAGGTACTCCCGACGATTGGTGCGGCTGATTCCCGACGAGTCATGATTCATAGCCATATGCTCATACCCAACCGACAAATAAAAATACATCATGAAAGCTCAAGTACATGTTTCAAGACTTCTGCTACTCTGATACCATACATCTTTCTTGAAGTGACGAAGTGTTAAAGTTAAAGAATTTCAAGAAAGATGCAGCATTAAAGCTTTTCAAGTCGACACATCAAGAAAGGTATGAGCATGTCGGTCCAAAAGTCACAAGTTCACAAGATGGCAAAGTTTACAAGATGGTGAAACGAGATTATGTTTGGTTGATGATCTCAAGGTGTTCAAGATCACAGTTTCACATTCAAGTAAAGCTAAAGGAACTAGCTCAAGCCTAAAGTCAATAATCACTACATCAATTCACAAGTAAATGATTGAAGTTAAAGACTACGAGCTCAAGATTAAAGTTAAAGCATAGTATGCTAGGTTTAAGTTTTTGTAAAATAGAGTGACCTCCCTTAGGGGGAGATTTTTAGGAACACGAAAGTGTCAGTCACTTCCATAGATAACTGTAGTTAGCTCGTTAAGTTAATTTTTGGAAACTTACTTAGGAAGTTAGCTAAAAGCCCATGGATAAACCCATGAAGGCCCAAGCCCACGTCTATATGTAAGTATTTATACACCTCTCCATGCCTTGGAGAGGTGGTTGGTTGTTCATTTGTTTCACACTTAATGCATTTCATTTTATATGTTTACTTTCTCTCTCTAAAGTGTTCATCCAACCACTCTCTCTCTAGAATCACCTTTCTTTCCCTCTACATGTATGTTATTAGATAGTCTTCATTCTCCATCTCTTGAAGTAAATTTGCCAAACTCCCAAAACAAACTAGTCTTGACATCCTTCTTGTTAAAAGATTCACCGTGTTGTAGCCTTTCAATGGTGATCTACATTGTAACACCCCCAAAAATGTGTCACAGCAGAAATGTGTCCGGGGGCGTTACTTCATAATACACAGCGCTAGATACAAGAGAACGACCTCTAAATGTGTTGTTAGGAAAGTAATATCGTTGATTTCCTTAAAATTGATATAATGTTTGTCCTATAATTGCATCACAATAAAAAGCTTGAAATTAACACAACGAGATTTGATCACTTGTATATATGTAGAAATCCATGAATGAAATCTTGCCAATTTAGACTCCAATGCACATCAAATAATCCAAGCATCTATTTCACCTGAGAAAAACATGCTTAAAACGGTCAACATAAAGTTGGTGAGTTCATAGGTTTTGTTAAAGTATAAATGTTGCACCAAAGATTTGCAAAACGTGTATGACCATTTAAATCCTTAAATGCCCTTCCAAAATGTATGATTTTTAGAAATCAAATAGTTGGAAAGTATGCATGATAATTAAAACCATTATGAAATGTTTCAAGTATGTATAGTAAAATGTATAAGTGTAGGATCGCAAGATTTTCCCCCCGTGATAATGCAACCTGTGCACCCATCACAAACATATAATTTCCCGTGACTATGCAACCTGTGCACCCATCACAAACATATAAATTTCCCGTGACTATGCAACCTATGCACCCATCACAAACATATAAATTTCCCTTGACTATGCAACCTGTGCACCCATCACAAACATATAAATTTCTCGTGATTATGCAACATGTGCAGCCATCATAAACATATAAATTTCCCGTGACTGCACCCATCACAAACATATAAATTTCCCGTGATTATGCAACATGTGCACCCATCACAAACATATAATTTCCCGTGACTATGCAACCTGTGCACCCATCACAAACATATAAATTTCCCGTGATTATGCAACATATGCACCCATTACAAATATATAATTTCCTTGCATCCATAAGTGATAACATGTATTGTATTCCATTGCGAGGTATAAAACAAGTGTATAATGAAGTTATAGCGAGTTTGTAATGAGTTGCTAAATCAAGTATGCAGTCAAGTATGCAAAAGATATTGTAATCGTATGCGCAAACCAATTGTAACGAGCACAAATGAGTAAACAAGTTTAATGAGCATGTATTCTCCTCCAAAATAGTTTAGAAATAATTAAAACAGGGGCTATGAAACTCACCTCGACGATGAAGAACGATTGACAGAGAGGCATCTAATATGCACAACACGAATGGAAGACGAAGCGGCTCGATCAAAAAGTTGCGGTTTATCTTATCGGCTAAGATCCACTAGCCTAGGATAATGTATTTGTGTTTTTCGATGAATAGTCACATCAACGCGACACGTTGATAATGATTTAGATTTCCATGTTGTAATAGTTTGGTGGTTGGTTAAATAAAATAAATCGAAAGTAAACGTAAAGTGTGTAATATATTCCGTATATATTACATATGAAAAATGAACAAGTATATAATTCATATCGTGGATTATATACCAAGACAAACAATCAAACGAAATATAAAAAAACGTATTTAATGTGCGGCGTGTGTTTATATTTAAGAAAAGTTACATAATCGACACATGAAAAATAATAATTAAAATAACATTATTCGACACATTTTCGGAAATCACCAATTAAATTAATAAAGGGTTTTGCATAAAAATAAACACACGTTTTAAAGCTTTTGGATTAGATAGACGACAATCTTAAAGCTTTTACAAAAGTTATTACATCGTCTATTAGCCGTGAAATTATAAAATAATATTTTATAATTTGGTATTTCGTTTCCTTGACGGTTTTAGCTAAATTAGTTATCCCACTTGTAAGAGTATAGTTTTCGTTTGTTTATCCGGTTATTGTATAATAACAATTTAATAATCTTAAAACTATATAACTTCGTCCTTTTATCAGGTTTCTAAAATAATAGAAAGCATAATGAAATTTATTAAGTATATAACTTTTTATAATTTCGGCATGAACTATTCGTTATACCACGTTTCCCATTTTCGCAAAACTCAACGTTTTCCCTTAATCAATATATGTTGCAATATTCGCGTTTCAATATTTCAAACACCCGCGTGTTTTAGATATAATATATATATATATATGTTATTATATCTAAACTAAACAAAATAATAAATATCATATTTATTTAACCATTTTAAACCACCAATATATATCCGGTTTATAATTTATAAAATCTTATGATATATATTTATTTGTAATTTTTTTATATATACCAAACGCACCCTTACTTTGAAACGGTTAAGCCAAACGCACCCTTTGTGCATTTCTAATAAACCAAACACCCCTTTATGCAAATATGTCCAACCAAATGCACCCTTGTGCGGTGACAGCCAATACCAAACGCACCCTATTTGTTTATAACAAAACCAAACGCACCCGTGGCTGTTTTTATTACAACCATACGCGCCCTATCTCGCGAAACAATAAACCAAACGCACCATGGTGGTGCAAATACCAACCCAACGCACCCTAGTTGGGGCTGAACCGGATCCAAACGCACCCTCGGTGCCGTTACAATCAAACCGAACGCACCCTTGTGGTTTCGAGACACCACCAAACGCACCCTAGGTGCAAACCATACACCGAACGCACCCTTTTTCGGTGCAAAACCCAAACCAAACGCAGCCTAGCTGCTAATATAAAAACCAAACGGACCCTTGTTGGTGTTGACATTAAACACAAACGCACCCTTGGCTGTTTACCAAAAACAAACGCACCCTTTTTGGTGCCGACAATAGCCCAAATGCACCAAGAGGCGGTGTTGACTGCCAATATCGCACCCTTGTGGTGGTGCAAAGCCAACCAAAACGCACCCAGTGTGAAGGTGTAATAAAAATCCAAACGATCAAGCCTATCTGCTGAACTAAACCGAAACAATACACCTTTGTGGTGTTTTAAAAAATAGTTTAAACCACAATGACGCACCCTAAGGTTTTATAAACTAAACCAAACGCACCCTTGTGCTTGAGAAAAAATAAAACCACCTTGTGGTGCTTATGAAGACAAACCAGAATCACACCGGTGGCGGGGCTGTGGGCGGGGTGGGGGGTGAGGGTGACGTGATGATGATGATGATGATGACGGTGTTGTGGTGGCGGTGGTGCGTGACAGCGCGTGGTGGTGGGGATCGGGTAGATCGGGTGATGGGAAACCTTTTTGGACTCGGCCGGAAAACTCGCCGAAAAAGTTTTCTGTGTTGGCGGCGGCGGCGGTGGGACTCGCCGGAAAAATTGAGGGAGAGAGGTGATATTGGGGATGAGTGTAGTGTGTTTTATCCAAATCTGAAAAAAAATAATAACTTGTTATTTATATAATAGAAAGTTACTAAATAACGCGAGTGGCAAGTATGTATATTACTTGAGTGGAATAAAATGTAGACGCCAGAGAGTGAGTACCAATTGTAAAATAGTGTGTTCGAGACACACGTTTGAGCGTCTTAACGATGATTCGAATCACGCAATACTTGAGCCATTTGCTTTCAAATAATTTTTATGATAAAAATGAGTAATTCACATCGACTAATTTTCATAAACTTTTTATAAAATTTATTTAAAACGTTTATTATTTATTTGTATATTACTTATAAACTTTGTCCGTAAACTGATCTTTTACTCGAATATTTGCGTCTTCAACAAACGTCACTGAATAAAATGATGACTAATTTATTAAATATTTTCTTATTAATAAAAAGTTTAAAAGTAAATATAAGTTTAATTATTTTCTGTTTCTATAACACTTGCAAGGGCATTTCAGCACTTTCTGACTGTTTCGGGTCTCGTCAAAACTCAAAAGGTTTATCGTGACTTCCGCTTTACATCAAAGTGCTTTAGAGTCCGGGTCGTGAAAACGTGATTTAGCTGGTCGTTTTTGATAACTCATCAACTTAGGAATAACATATATCTCCTTTAAATATGTTCCGAAAAATTACTGGCTACGCGGTAATCGCTTTTATGTGACAATAAAAGACCAAAAGTCAAAAAGTCAAGTCAGACCCAAAAATTCAAAGGATAAAATAGTCATTTAAAATTCCAAAAATTACCGGATGTTACACAATTCATAAATGTTGTAAGAGCCAAAGTCCATGCTCCCTTAAGCGACAAAAACCTTAACATTTACATAGGTGGTTCCTCTTTATTCATGCTCCTGCTAAGCACTTTTCCAAGAAATTAACCATTGAGAAGTAGAGTATTCATCCTCCTTTTCAGCAGGTTCTAAGCACATCTTTGGGATGATTGTAAAGCATGTGCTTCAGTCCACTGAACGTTCAGCTTTCCACATTGAACTCAGCTACCAAGTTTCCTTAGTAGGGAGTTGGGTGTCCCTAGCATACAGCGACTTAGTTAGACATTACTCTCATCCCTTCAGCAACTTATAACCAAGTCCTCTTATTAGTCCCTTCGTTAAGTGATCAACCTAAGTTTTGTGAGACCCTCACAAACTCTAAGTAATCACCTCATTCGTGATCAGCTCACGAACATGCATGCCTGACCCACCTAAGTGTCTAGACTTCCCATTGTACATTTGGCTATAAGCCTTTGCCAATGTAGCAACACTATCACAACGGATAGATATAGGTGCTATAGGTTTGGACCACAATGGAATCTCAAGGAGCAAGTTTTCAACTCATTCACTTCCTATATTATATATTATATATATATTTTTTAAAGAGTGAAATTTCCTTAGGGAATTTTCTTAATTGCTCTTGTTGAAAATATTATATAGTATATATTTAGCGTATGATTTTTCTTCACTATGTCAACAAGCTCTCTTATGGCGGAGAAAACCTTACACAACTTTCGCTTATCTTGATTTCCGACACTAAGCTAGATGTCGAGTTCTAATCTTAGCTAGAACCAATCTATCACGACTTCACAACTTCTTCACTACTTTCACGACTTCACAACACAACTTCACAACTACACAACTTCTTCACGCCTTAGTATTCTTCACCACACTACTTCACTACTTCACTTCTACTTTCACACCTAACTATCACAACTTGGATGAATCACTAAGATTCAACTATACTTACAACAATCACCAAGATCTATCTACTACACAACTTTACAAGATATACAAATGATTTACAAGTTATGATATGGATGCAATAAGATTGCAACAACACACAAAGGTGTAATACTTCTTCACTTGATGGTAGGAAGTATTCTTCTCTTGCACTTGAGGAATTGAGCTTGGATCACTTGGAAACAAAGCTTTATGATTAAATGATCAAAGGATTTTAATGAGATGTGTGGGCTGTTTTTTATCAGAAAGAATGAGTGCAAAAGGTGAGAAAATAGTGGGGAATAGTCCAGTATTTATAGGACATTCTGGAGGAGCGTCTACCTATGGGCGGTCCCCTTAAAGATAAGGGGGTCGCCCGTGTATTTAAGGGGGCCGCCCTAGACTGGGCGCTCCCCAGTTTGTCCTTTTGTGTAGGGAGAATTTTCTGGAACTTTCTAGCCGTTTTAAGTCCGAAAATTTGAATTTCAAAATGTTTATTTTGAATAAAATATTTCTTTTAATTGTAGAAAATGTTTTGTAATGTTTATAAAAAGTTATGTAATGTTTTTAAAAATGCGTTTTACACAAACATTTTATAAAAGTGTGAGGTTGAATAAAAAATTCCTTTGATCATAAAATGCATTAAGCATTTATTTATTCATACCTTTAAGTGATATAATTTTCGAAATGAAAATTTACTACTAATTACTTGTTTACGTTTAATTTTACATTGAACGTTTTTATATTTTGTGATTATCAAAACGTAAAGATGTGAAAAATATTAATAATGTTTTTAGGCATTATTTCTATCAACACATTGCTTCATCAAATGTCTTGGGATTATCCTCAACATTAAAGTAATAGGAGTGTTGGTCAGAGACCTCATCCCTTATTCCTTCAATTAAATATAATTGAAATTCAGGCCCAAAATTCTTTTGAGTCATATTCCTTTTGCTTTTTCTAAGCTCAGATTCAGGTTGTTGAACAACCTCTTCAGTGACCTCTTCAGGAACCACTGAACCACCAATGTCTTCCGTTTCATTTAGAATCCTGAGACTTGGTCGAGGGATTGATGAGAATCTACTCTTATTAAAGATAGCATCCCTTGATTCAATTATAGAGTTAATTAAAACTGAATCATTAGGCTCAATGACATAGAACCAAAAAGCCTTGGAATGCTTAGCATATCCAACAAAGATGCATTCAATACCTCTTTCACCTAAAGTTTTTAGCTTTGGATCAGGGAGTCTTACAACTGCCCTACAACCCCAAACCCTAAGGTAGTTCTGGTTAGGTTTCTTTTTAGCCTAAAGTTCATAAGGGGTAATTTTGTTCCTTTTATTAGGAACCTTATTTAGTAAATAGCAAGTTGTTAACACAGCTTCACCCCAGAATCCTTAACTTAGTCATGAGTATGACAACATGGAATTAACCATTTCTTTCAGTACTCTATTTTTCCTTTCAGATATACCATTTTGTTGTGGAGTATAAGGGGCAGTCATTTCATGGATAATACCAACAGACTAAAAATACAGAGTATCCATGTACTCACCTCCCCTATCAGTCCTGAATCTTTTGATCAGAGACCCTTGTTGTAATTCAACTTCAGTTTTGAATACTTTGAATTTATCTAATGCTTCATCCTTAGTATGTAATAAATAAACATAACAAAACCTTGAAGCATCATCAATAAATGTCACAAAGTATTTCTTATTCCCTAATGAGGGAGTAGCATGCAAATCACATAAATCACTATGGATCAGCTCCAAAACTTTAGTTTTACGTTTTACATTTTGAAATGGTTTCTTAGTTATTTTGGTCAGCATGCAAGTCTTACACTTTTTAGTGTCCATGTCAAAAGCTGGGATTAACCCATCCTTAGACATATCTTGCATCCTCTTAAAGTGGACATGGCCTAGTCTAGCATGCCATAGGATTGAATCATTCAGTTTAGAGGTTGACATAAAGGCTGAAGCAATATTATCATTAACAATATTAAGCCTGAACATTTGATTACTCAAATAACCAAAACCAATAAACACACCATGTTTGGATAGAACAAATTTATTAGATTCAATCACTTGTTTATAACCACAATTATTCAAAATACTACTTGAAACCAAATTCTTCCTTATATTAGGAACATGTAAAACATTAAACAACAAAACAATCTTTCCAAAACTAAACCTAAGATCTACACAACCACATCTAATTACTGTGGACCAACAATATTTTTGCTCTTTGGCTTGTCACTGTCCTACGCCCTGAGGGACTCCTCAATGCACAGATGACTGGCTAACTCAACAAGAGTTAACTCATCCTTAAGATCTTTCAAGGTGTGCTTGAAATCTTTCCAAAAAGGAGGGAGTTTGTCAGTCATACAAGAGACCTGAATGGCCTCATCCATGTTCATTTTGTGTTGTGTAAACCTTCTAAGTATACCAAGAAGTTCATTGTTTTATTCCAAGATTGGTCTTGAACCAGTCATTTTGTAATTTATGAAATTACTAATAAGGAACTTCTTACTTGATGCATCCTCAACCATATATTTGGTCTCCAAGGAATCCCATAGTTCTTTGGAAGATTCAACATTCTGGTAAATATAAAATAAAGAATCAGACATACCATTAAGGATTAAACCTCTGTAGACATAGTCACAATTGTCCCACTTGGCCCTTTTCCTGATTTATTCCACAGTTGCATCATCACCACCATCTTTAGGAATAGGAGTAGTGAGCATATACACCAAACTCATTGCAGCAGTAGCCATTCATTATCACAAAATAATCTTCTTTGATTGTTGGTTGTTGGTATTCCATATTAGGGTTAAGATAATTAATAGCAAAGCTAATTACCAAAGATGGTTACCAGATATCACTTGAAGTCTTGTAATCACTTTCCAAAGAAGATTATTCGACCCTATGCCTGGGTATCATGAATACCTCCTTGGGATAAAACCAAGTGTTTGTTATTGTTCTAGGCATAGATCAAGAACCCTTTTGTGTAACCCTTGCCTTTTTTTTGAGATTTGAATGTTCTAATTTAGTCCTTTGACTATTTGACTTTTGTCAGTTTCGTTAGAACAAGTATTGTGTTGACGGTGGTGAATAAATGTGATTGTGGTTATTTTATGAGTATGATGCTTGTGTTAATCCTTTTTAGAGGATTTTATATGTGTTGATCGTGTTCTGGGAGGTTTGTCCCGTGAATAGCTTGAAATGCCAAAAATAAGTCCCGACACGTCCGTTAATGTTCAAAATGAGTTTTGGGAAGTTTAACTTGGAAATATGTCGTGTAAATACTCTAAGTTATGGGAAAAGTATTTTTAAAGTGAATAAAAATACTAGGAACCTTCGGAATTTTTTTTGAGTCGAGATTGGGGAGCCTTAATGAAAACTGACATACAAAATGAACCAACTCGAGATCCCTAGGATCCTATGGCCGGTCAAGACAAAGGGGGGGGGGGACAAGATGGCTAGTCTTTAGCAAGTGTGTCCCAAGCCTAGTATTATAAGCATTGTCTTGGCTCATTTCATAGCTTATGCATGATTTTGAAAACCATTTCTTCTCTCTTTTGCTCTCCTTGTTTCGTCCGACCCAAAACACACACACACACACTCTTAAATTTTTGCAACTTGATCAAAAACATGAAGACATATAAGTTTTGGGTTGATTCTAGCATTTGGGGTATCATTTAAACAACATTTGGGTTGTCGGATCGTGTCCCAACTCGCTTTCAAAACCCTCTTTGTAAGTTTTCTAAATTTACATTTAACTTGTATTTTTGAGTGTTAAATGATGCATAGTAGCTAGTTGTACAGTGCGTTTGTTAAAAATCGAATACGAAAAGTTTGCGAAAGAATATAAGGGTTGCGTTTGGTTCGAATAGGAAACAAATGAAACAAGGGTTTTGTAGTTTTATTGTCGTGGTTGTGATGGTTGAAAAACATCTATTTGCTATTTAGCTTATTTTGGTTAATGGTATATTTGGCTTATTTATAAGCATTAGTGGACTTATTCGGGCGTGTGGTGGTTCGAAAACCCCAAGATCAAGGAAATAATTATTCTTTGTTATTTACCTCTTATGTTGTATTTTTGTGGACTATTTTGATAGCTTACGATGATAACCGAATGTACTACGTAGCTTGTTAGCTTATTTAATAGCTTATTTTGCATTATGGGGAGCTTATGAGCTCACGGCCCAATAAGCCCAATAAGCCGTGGGCTTATTGTGGTCTGAATTATTTTGGTAGTTATCGTTTAGGCTTATACTTACTAATGGGCTTTAGTATTGGGCCTAAACGTATTTTATATCTACGAATAGCTTAATGGACCTCTATTGGGCTTTAAGGCCCAGTAAGCGAATATTAGTCGTTTTATGCGTTTTAATTTAGACAATGGAACTTACTTATGAAATGATATTGAAAGTCGTTTTGGAGAAATATGCTTTGATAAACGTTGCGAGATAAGATTTTGGTACTTTGTCGGGAAATGGTGAAATTGTGGAAAAATGTTTAAAATTAAGGTTTAAAACCTTGGAAAACGTGGTATAAACGAACGGGTCATGTCAAAATTTTGTAAAAAGTCTACACTTAGAATTTTTACTCAAAACGTGATTTTACGATAAAATAATAAAATATTATTATTTTAATACGTCGACTAAAAGACGAAAAATATATTTTTACGAAACTTTCCTAAATTGTTTAGCATAAATAAACGTTTCATTTCTGACAATCTAAATGATTAATTAATGATAACTAAGAGTACCGA
This sequence comes from Tanacetum coccineum, assembly GCA_026074375.1. Classification (NCBI taxonomy): domain Eukaryota; kingdom Viridiplantae; phylum Streptophyta; class Magnoliopsida; order Asterales; family Asteraceae; genus Tanacetum; species Tanacetum coccineum. Next base: position 16,058 of record BQNB010079265.1, read on the forward strand.
ATGGATTTACCGGAGTATATTTATAAGTGTTTATTATAAGAATTTTCTTATATTACTCTACTATTATACTAAATGGTATAAGTATATATTATACTAAGGTATGAGTTGGAAGTATGTTATCTTTTGAAACTAAGTCGTCAACCATCACACCACTAAAAACGTTAAGGATAACCGTACAACGCGCATCTGACCTCTATGCATCAAACCTGAAAACTGTTTTGGTAATAAAAGTCTAAGTGGAACATTAATTGGACTAGGTCGTGTTCGGACGTCGTTGCATTTGCTTGTGTGATATTGAGTTTGCTGCTAGACACCTTTGCTTGAGGTGAGTTCTCGTAGCCCCACTTTTTAAGTCTTTTCTGTTAGGGGAAAATGATACTCAAAACTGTTTTGAATGTGTTTTCTTACTGTGCGAAATGTGATTTTGTTTTTGGGACAATGTTATGTGCTTATGAAAGCTGATTGGAATATTTATGTGTTTGATTATACTTCGTTCATCCGAGACCTGCCAATGTATGTGATTAGCATGGATTTGCTATGTTTATGATGGTCTTACCCTAAGTAAATGCTCCAGCTGGTAGGCTTTAGGTGCGGGTGACCTCGAAGTTGCGACTCCAAGAGCATGGGTATATGCTGTTGTGATGACTAGCACGGGATGCTATGTCATGGTGTATGATTAGCGGGGATGCTAAGTCATGGAATTGAAATATTTTGCATATATTCACTGTCATATTTTACAATTGGCCAACTGTTTGAAATATTGGCACATCGACTGGGTTTTCTTCAAACCTACGAGCTTACCAATATTTTTTGTTGACCTTTTCGAGTATCATTTTCAGGTGAAGTTAATGATCAGTAAGGTTGTGATGCGAGCTAGCAGACTTTAAGAGTATCATGTATGGATTGTGTATTGAGAGGTCTTGTATTTGGTATTTGTTTGACTTAGTACTTTGAGGTTTTGGTTCAAGAAAAGTATGGACCCCTGTTTGGGCTTTTGGTTGTAATAATTGGAGACTATTTGATGTGTTCTTGTTGGGACTTCACTCAAGTCTGTACTTGAGGTGGAAGATCATCATGACACTTTTCATTAATGCATTTTAGTTTTTTCTATTTTGTATCTTGTGTTATGATTGATCATTCTTCGTCGCATACCCGTGTTTCTGCCTATGTCGAGGTGTGACAGATTGGTATCAAAGCTAGGTTATAGAGAACTAGGTGGTTTGGCCTAGACTATAACCTAGGAACCTTCATATAGTTGCATAATAGGATCTATGTGTGCCTATTACTTGCTTTGCACATACGTATCATCTATCGCCTATCATATTAGTTAAGTCATTCATCAAAATATGTGAGCTTAATACTGAGTGTATTAGGAAAGGATACATGTATAAATACGGTGGCCAACGTAGTTATAAACGTATCACGACTCAGGTGTATTTAGTAATATCGTTCACACAAATAGGTGTTGACACCTTAGGACCGTATTATGCGTATTATAGTATATTAAGTTATCCTATATATATTAACCTTCCCGCCTACCTAACGTTACCTATGTCCTCCCTCGTGTAGATAATGCCGCCAAGAATGACGACACGAAGTGCTGGCCGGGCAACTGCCGCACCACGAGGAGGAAGGACGGGTGGACGGACTGGTAGAGGAGGTGGTAGAACTAGAGGTCGATCTGGTGATCTGGGAAATGGTGGGATTGATGGTCAAGGTGGCCAAGTAGGTGGTCAAGGTACTGAGGTGAATGATGGTGTTGACGGAGTCCCTGACTTCTCCACTATCATTGCACAACAACTGCAGAACTTACTTCCCACTACCTTAACTCAAGTAGGTGACCAAGGTAGCAATCTGAGGAATGCTAGGAATCAAAATGGCGATGCCGTCAATGACAACATCCGAATGCATGTTTAGAAATGAACCATTTAAACAACGACCATAGGGTATTGTACCTATAATGAAGTTCTTAGCAGTAACACCCAAAAGAGTATGAAATGGAAAAGGAGGAGCCAATAGTTTACACCATTATATTGAGAAGAGAGTTCAGTTCATGATATGAGTGTAGTAAGGCTAACCAAAAAAGGGAAGATACATTGCTGGGTTAATTGTTGGTAAGGCTCTTACGGGTGGAACTTACCGATCCCACACACGATGTCGAGAAGCCGTTGTTAGTATGTCATGGGAAGACTTTAAGACTTTGACTAGAGAGGAAATTTACCCGAGCAATGAGATGCAAAAGTTGGAAACTTAGTTGTGGAATCATGACATAGTCGAGGCTGGTCATGCTACGTATACTGACAGATTCCATGAGTTGGCTAGGTTAGTTCCTCATTTAGATCTGAGGGATGGTGGCGGCAATAGAGCCAATGACCATTCAAAAGGCTATGCAGATTGCTGGCACACTGACTGATGAAGCCATTAGGAATGGATCAATAAAAAAGAACCATGAGAAGAGAGGAAATAGGGGAGAACCTAGCAAGGATAGGAATAGGAGGGACAATAACAAGGGAACTAGGACTGTAAATGCTTTTGCTACAACCATAAATCCTGTTAGGAGAGAGAACACGGGTACAACTCCTAAGTGTACCTCATGTAACTTTTACCATCCACTTGAGACACCCCAAATGCACTGATTTTAAACTGTAACCGGAACCGCCTAGGGACGATCCTACTAAAGGATTGTATAGGTGGTGCCCTAGGAAATGTGAACCCAAATAAATAGTTAGGAAACCAGAACCCTTGCGCTCGTGGAGCATGCTTTGAGTGTGGAGGTACCGATCATTACAAGTCAGCATGTCCTAGGTTAAACCGAGCACAAGGGCCAGGAGTAAACAGTCCAAACCAAGCTTTAGCTATTGATGGGGGTCAGGGTCGTGGGAACAACGGTAACCAGGCACGTAGGAGGGGATTTATGTTGGGAGCATAGGAGGCTCGCCAGGACCTGAACATCATGACGGGTACGTTTACTTTGAACAATTATTATGCCATATCCGTATTTGACTCTGGTGCCGACTATAGCTTTATTTATACTACTTTCATACCTCTGTTAGGCATAGAGCCCAACGATTTAGGATATAGTTATGAGATTGAGATAGCTAGCGGGCAACTAGTAGAAATCGATAAGGTCATTAAGGGTTGCAAACTAGAAATAGATGGTCATGTGTTTGACATTAATTTGATACCGTTCGGAAGTAGGAGTTTTGATGTGATCATAGGCATGGATTGGTTGTCTAACCACAAGGCAAAATAATTTGTCACAAGAAAGTATTTAGAATACCCTTACTAGATGGCAAGGTGCTTAGAGTGCTAGGAGAAAAACTGGAAGAGAAAGTGAGACATTTAATGAGTGCTAAGGCCAAGGAAAAAAAACAAGAAGATATGGTTATGGTAAGAGATTTTCCCAAGGTATTTTCGGATGACCTATCAAGATTACCCCCTGTTTGGGAAATCGAATTTCTAATTAAGTTAGTTCATAGAGCAATATCGGTCACAAAATCTCCCTATCGATTGGCACCTCCTCAAATGGAGGAGTTGTCGGGAAAACTCAAAGAACTCCAAGACAAGGGTTTCATTCGACCAAGCTCATCGCCTTGGGGAGCACCGGTATTGTTTGTGAAGAGAAAGGACGGATCATTTAGGATGTGTATTAATTATAGAGAGTTGAACAAGTTGACCATCAAGAACCATTATCCACTCCCTAGGATAGACGACCTATTTGATCAGTTTTATGGATCGCAGTAATTTTCTAAGATAGATCTTAGGTCCGAATACCACTAACTGAGAGTGCATAAGGATGACATTACAAAGACCGTGTTTAGAACTCGTTATGGACATTTCGAGTTCACAGTAATGCCCTTTGGTTTGACTAACGCATTAGAGGTATTTATGGATCTGATGAACCAAGTGTGCTTACCTTATCTAGACAAGTTTATGATAGTGTTCATTGATGACATTTTGATTTACTCCTAGACCCGGGAAGAGCATGAAGTGCACCTAGGGTTAGTCTTAGAATTGCTCAAGGAAGAGAAACTATATGCTAAGTTTTCCAAGTGTGAATTCTGGTTGCGAGAAGTACAGTTTCTTGGACATGTGATTAATGGAGATGGTATTCATGTAGACCCTAGTAAGATTGAAGCTGTTAAGAATTAGGAAGCCCTTAGATCCTCGTCTAAAGTTTGTTCATTCTTAGGTTTGGCAGGGTATTATCGGTTCATAGAGAACTTTTCTAGGATTGCTATGTCCAAGACTATTTTGATTCAGAAAAGTAAGACATTTGATTAGGGTGAGGAACAAAAAAGGGCATTTCAAACTTTGAAAGACAAGTTGTGTAATGCACCTGTTCTAGCTCTCCCTAATGGACCGAAAGATTTTGTGGTATACTATGATGCATCGGGCTTAGGATTAGGTTGTGTGTTGATGCAAAGAGGTAAGGTGATAGCATATGCATCTAGGCAGTCTAAAATCCATAAGAAAAAACTACACCACCCATGATCTGGAGTTGGGTGCGGTTGTGTTTGCACCTAAGATATAGAGACACTACTCGTATAGAACAAAAAGTGTCATCTATACCGACCATAAGAGTCTCCACCATATCTTTAACCAAAAGGAACTGAACATGCGTCAACATCGCTGGATAGAGCTTTTCAGTGACTACGACTGCTAAATTTATTACCATCCTGGTAAGGCGAATGTAGTAGCCGGCACATTGAGTAGAAAGGGATAAAGGTCAAACCTAAGAGAATTAGATCTATGAATATGACCCTTCAGTCAAGTATCAAGAGTAAGATACTAGCGGTTCAGGAAGAGGCATCTGATGAGTCTGCGGGATTGCAGAGAGGACTAGATGAGATGATAGAATGTAGGAGCGATGGGGCGTTGTATTACCTGGATCGAATATGGGTCCCTTTGAAGGGTGATAACCCTAATAATGGATGAAGCCTATAAGTAAAAGTACTCTGTACAACTAGGAGCTGATAAGATGTATTATGACCTTAGAGATAGGTATTTGTGGCTAGGGATGAAGAAAGATATAATTGTATATGTTAGTAGGTGTTTAACTTGTTTGAAGGTTAAGGCTGAGCATTAGAGGCCGTCTGGCTTGCTACAGTAACCTGAGATCCCTGAATGGAAATGGGAATGTTAGGAATACGAAAGTATCAGTCACTTCCATAAATATCGTTAGATAGCTCGTTAAGTAATATTTGGAAACTAGATAGGCTAGCTTAGGAAAAGCCCATGGAAACCCCATGGACAAAGCCCATGGCCGGCCTTGTATAAGCATATATAAACCCTTTCCATGCTATGGAAAGGGTGTTGGTTGTTCATTTGTTTCACATAGTAATCTAATATTCCTTTCTTACTTTCTTTCACTAAGTGTTCATCCAACCACCTCTCTTTCTCTCTCTAAACCCTAGATAGAATCCATACCTTGTGTGTGTTAAGATATCCTACAATTGGTATCAAGAGCCATGGGGTGTTTGTGAAGGTTTTGTGTGCGCTGTTTACTCGTGTCTTTGGTTCGAACCAACCAAAATATCTTCATCTTTTGTGGGTTTAAAGCCATAAAGTTTGCTACTTTATTGCTTATTTACCTTAGTAAAGTCTAGTTTTATAAGTAGATCCTAGGAAAAACTTTAAAATCTTTATTTTTTTAAAGATTTTTTTAAAAATAGGGTGTTTGTATTAGAATCTTGATTTCAAATTTTTCGTGTTAAAAACGTTAAAGTTTGTGTTTTTATGGTTCTACTAGTCTTAGATAGGTAAGAAGTACAAGAAAAATCGGGTAAAAACGTCAAAAAGTGAGTCTTTTTAAGATTTAAGGTTTTTGAGTTTTGAACAGTTTTGGGCGATTTATACATATAGGCGACTTATACGTTTGGGGCGAGTTATACGTTATACTTCTGGGCGATTTATACGTAACATCTCAGGCGATTTATACGCATTGCTTTTCAGGCGATTTATACGCATTACTTTTCAGGCGACTTATACGTATTATTTCTGTGTGATTTATACATTGATCCTAGGCGATTTATACATCTTCTATTAGGAAATTTATACGCTTAGCTTGAGAGAATTATACGCTTTGCTCGGGAGAATTATACGCTTTGCTTGGGAGAATTATACGCTTTACTTGGGAGAATTATACGGTTGTTCTTTGATTTGAAAAATCTCGTGAAAATTTATTTTCCCAGTTTTATCAAGAATTGTAAAATCCTGTGTATTCCAAAGACTCAAGACAACATTAATCAAATCTCACGTTTAACACAACAAACCCTCCGAATCACTGTACGATCACTTTCATCTTATCACTTATCACATCAAAATGGAATTCAAAAAAAAAAAATGATTCCAATTGGACAAAAGAATACTCTTGCTGAGTACATGATACTCTTTGGTGCTAACAATCGTCCACCAATGTTGGACAAAAACCTATATGATTCTTAGAAAAGTAGAATGGAACTATACACGCAAAACAGAGAGCACGAAAGAATGATACTTAATCCTCGAACACACGGTCCACTCATTTGGCCTACTATTGAAGAAAATGGGGTGACCAGGATAAAGAAATATGCAGAATTGTCTGCTACTGAGAAAATCCAAGCTGATTGTGATATCAAGGCAACTAATATCATTCTTCAAGGTCTACCATCTGATATCTATTCACTTGTTAATCATCACGGATTTGCCAAGGATCTATGAGAAAGAATTCAACTACTAATTGCCAGATAACCTGTCATTGACAAGCTGGAAAGGGAGTGTAAAAATAAATGTTTGCATTTGAAAAGTTTTTCTCACATGCAATGGGAATCACTTCATCAGTATTACTTAAGATTTACTCAGCTGATCAATGACATGAACATTTACAAAATGAAATTGGAGCAATTTCAAGTCAATATCAAGTTCTTAAACAGTCTCCCACATGAATATGTCAAGCTTGTAAAAGATTTGCATACTACCAACTTTGATCAGCTTCATGCATATCTTCAACAACATGAACTCCACGCAAATGAAGTCCGTATTATGCGTGAGCGCAATCATGATCCACTTGCACTAGTTGCCAATCACCAGCAGACTCCGTCTCATTTCAACACTTATCAATCTTCGTACAACAATCCACAATTCCAACAACAGTTTTCACCATCTCCGTCTCCTCAATATGGATCAATTCATCCCACACAACATTACTCATCTACTCATCCATCCACACCTCTTGCAATTTCTTATCCATCAACACCGTATTCAAATGCTTACACATCCACAGTTCATCAAGATGCTTACCCACAACCACAATCTGTTCCTCAAATTGAATATACTGTCTCCACAGTTAATCAACAAACACATCTGGCTGAATTTCCACAGATAGACTCTGGTCTAGCAGTTCTTGTGTTTAAGCAAGGAGATGACCCTATTGATGCCATTAACAAAATGATGTCATTTCTATCTTCCCTGACCGTCAATCTCGTTTCCCAAACCACCAATAATAGTTAGAAATTTCCTCCTACCCAAGACAGCAAGAAACTATTTATGATGGAAGGGTGACTGTTCAACTAGTTTAGGGGAGACAAAATTCATTTGTTGCTGGTATATCTGGAACAAGGGCTAATATCTCATAAACGGGAGGGAATAATTCAGGTCAACAAAGAGTTGTGAAGTGTTTTAACTGCCAAGGGGAAGGTCACATGGCAAGACAGTGCCCAAAGCCAAAGAGGAAAAGGGATGCTACATGGTTTAGGGATAAAGTTCTTCTGGTTGAAGCACAAGGAAATGGTAAAGTTCTAAATGAGGAAGAATTGGAATTCTTGGCAGACCCTGGAGTTGCAGAAGGTCCAGTTACACAGACGGTCATTACACACAATGCAGCTTATCAAGCAGATGATTTGGATGCATATGATTCTGACTGTGATGACTTCTCTACAGCCAAGGCAGTTCTTATGGCCAATTTGTCTAGTTACGGATCAGATGTTCTCTCTGAGGTACCTCACTCTGAAAACACTCATACTGATATGCTAAATCAAAGTGTGTAAGAGATGCCGTATTTTGAACAAACTAATCTTATGAATTATCCAAAGGATGAGCTACATAGTGATAGTAATATCATTTCGTACTCTCAGTATCTGATTAAATCAAAAAATGCGATTGTTCAAGATATAAATTCTTCTGCACAACAAGATGCCATGATATTATCTGTGTTTGAACAACTGTCACATCAAGTAACTAATTGTAACAAGGTAAATAAAGATAATCTAATTGCCAATGAATCCTTATCTGCTGAGCTTGAAAGATACAAAGAACGTGTAAAATTGCTAGAAGAAAGACAAAATGTGGATTTAAGTACTTGCGAAAAGCTTATAATAGATGATATAATTTGGGAGAAAAATCCACAGTTTGCGGATTTTGAAAATGAAATTAACTATCTTAAACAAACTCTTTTTGAACAATCAAAGGAAAAGGAATTGTTAACAAAAACATTTAATGTTTTTAAAAATGAATCCAAGGAAAAGGAAGCTAAGAATATTGATACAGAAATTTCTTTGGAAAAGAAAGTTGAGGAACTAGACAATATTGTTTGTAAAATGGGTCAATCCACGCAAACTGTGCACATGCTCATGAAACCACAAGTTTTCTATGATAACAACCCGAAACAAGCTCTTGGTTTTTGGAATCCTTTCTATCTTAAGAAAGCTTAGCAGATTAGGCAAATGCTTTATGATGGTAGTGTTATTACTAAGGAAACCAATGTGATTTTAATTGTTGATTCTGAAGAGACTTTGATGCTTGAGAAAGAGAGTCGATCCAAAATTCTATTAAAACAAAGTGATCCAATGGTCTTAGAAAAGAAAGTTAACATTAAACTAATTAATTATGCTGAGTTAAATCGATTATCAAAAGATTTTGGTAAACATTTTGTCCCACAACAAGAACTGTCTAATGAACAAGCTTTTAGGTTACAAACTTCACACCCTAATACTGACCAATCTGCTTCTTCGCTTTTCAAAATTGAGGCTCCTTGAGACCTTCCTAAGGCAAGCCTGGTTAATACAAGCCTTAAAAAGCGTAAATACCATCTTGGCTAATTTGACAATGTAGTGAAAAAGCGGATCACGCCTGATGCTTTAATAGAAGGGGATGGGGGTTTGAACACACTAAAGTTATTTTTCTAAAATAAATAATTCCATTTTTAAAGACTTTAAAAGACATATTTAATGTTTTTGATAAAGATATTTTAAATGAGGTAACAGAAGTACAAACAATTTTTAACCAGATGGAAGCTGCTGTTTAACAGTATCATGTAGACAAACAATGCTTTGAAATTCAAAAGAAACAATTTTTGAGTGAAAACGATCGACTCTTGGATCAAATCATTTCTCAAGATATTGTGAATATTGTTGTGAATTCTTCTGTGAATTTGAATACTTCTGTGAATGTGCATTCTTCTGTTGATATGAATGATTCTGTGAAATATGTGGAAATGTGCAACAAGTGTCTCAAACTTAAAGTTGAGCTTATCAAACAACGCAACATGGTTGAAAAAGATAAGTATAATAGACTTTCGAAAAGCTTTTCTAAACTTGAACAACACTGTATTTCTCTGGAACTTGCAATGCAACTCAATAAAGAAATTTTTCAAAAGAATAACACATCTGTGAACCAAACTAAACCTTCATTTGATCAATTGTTTGAACTAAAAATTTCGAAAGTTGAGCTTCAAGAAAAAGACACAACAATCAAGAAGTTGAAGGCAAACACTAAAAGTTTGAATAAAACTTCCACCACAAACAATGTGAAAAAGGACATAGATGAGATTGAGACCACCAACATAGGACTGGAACATAGGGTGGCAAAACTAATTGCAGAGAATGAGCATTTGAAATAGACTTATAAATAACTCTATGATTCAATAAAACCATCACGTGTTCGGGCTAAAGAACATGCTGAATCTTTGGTCAATCAATTAAATCAAAAGTCTGTTGAAATTATTGATTTAAATGCTCAACTCCATGAAAAGGTTTTTTTCATAACAACATTAAAAAATGATCTTAGGAAATTCAAAGGAAAAGACATAGTTGACAATGCTGCTCGAGTGTCAAATGCTACCACTATTGCTCAAGGAATGTATAAGCTTGACCTAGTAACTTTGGCTCCTAAGGATAAGAATAATAGGGAAACTCACATATACTACCTTAAGCACACTATGGAACAAGCTGCTATTCTTAGGGAGATAGTTGAACAAGCCAAATCACTAAACCCTTTAGATAGTGCATCTTACTTTGCCTGTAAGTATGTTAAGCTGAGAAATTAGTTGCTGTCATGCCAATCAACAAAAAGAAAACATTAAGGTTTGCTGAACCTATCATATCATTAAGCACATCCTAAAAACAGGTAGGCTCTTCCCAAAGAAAGACTAAACAGACCTCTAACAATTCTGTCTCAACCTCTACAGGAGTAAGCCGGTCTACTAAATCTAGCAGGTAAAAGTCTACAAACAATACAAAGAATGATAAGATCCTATAGATTTCAAGTAGTACCCAGAAGAAGAATAAAGTAGAAGACCACTCTAGGATAGTTAAGTCTTGTTTGAATAAACTGATTTGTGTTGTTAAACCATCTAGAAATGCAAATGCGCAACATTCCAAATTAAATACAAATTCTGAGCTAATGTGAGTTAAATGTAATAGTTTTATGTTTGATGCTAGACATGAATTATCTTTCTTAAATTTGATTCTGATATGAATGCGAGTTCTAAATCTAAGTCTGTTAAGAAAGATAAAAAGAAAGAAGAATGGAAACCTATAGGAAAAGTGTTTACTAAAATTAGATATAAACCCTTTGGGGAGAATTTCGCCATTGAAGACTTTACACTTTAGTCGGAATACGCGCCCTTTAAAAACCAGGATTACCACGCCAACTAATAAAGTGCAATCTAAGGAACCCATTCCTCTTGAAGTAACTGCACAAGAATCTATAGTAACTAAGGTTTATACTAGGAGACCTAAAGTACCTAAGACTAATGGTTCTAATAACAAACCTAAGATTGCAAAATCTATGATTTCTAACAAAACGGGACCCGGTATATCTCGGGGATCCAATACTTTAGTTGCTCCATCTTCTTTTTCTGTTGTCGATCTTAGGTTGTCTAAATTGTTTTGTGGTATTTAGACTCCGAATGCTCCAAGCACATGACTGGAGATCGCTCTCAGCTCACTAATTTTGTTCACAAGTTTCTCGGTACTATCAAATTCGGTAATGAACAGATTGCATAGATTATAGGATATGGTGATTATCAGATAGGGAATATCACAATCTCAAAGGTTTATTATATGGAGGGACTAGGACACAATCTATTCTTCATTAGTCAATTCTGCGACTCAAAACTTGAAGTAGCTTTTAGAAAACATACGTGCTTTGTTCGTAATCTAGAAGGTGTTGATTTACTCTCAGGAACTCGAGAAACCAACCTTTATACTTTGTCAATTAGGGATATGATGGCGTCTTCTCTAATTTGTCTCTTGTCCAAAGCTTCAAAGACCAATGATCTGTCTTCTATCAAAAGCTTCAAAGACTAAGAGCTGGTTATGGCACCGTCATTTATCGCATCTCAACTTTGGTACTCTTAACAAGCTAGCCAAAGACGGTCTTGCACGAGGTATTCCAAAGCTTAAATTTTAGAAAGATCATCTGTGTTCAGCGTGTGCATTAGGAAAAAGCAAGAAATCTTCTCATCAACCCAAAGCTGAGGACACTAACCAGAAGAAACTATATCTTTTACATATGGATCTTTGTGGCTCAATGCATGTGGAGAGCATTAACGGGAAAAAGTATATCTTGGTAATTGTTGACGATTACTCTCAATTTACATGGGTTAAATTTCTAAGATCAAAGGATGAAGCTCTTGACGCTATCATCAAGTGCATCAAATATATTCAAGTTCGTTTGAATGCCACAGTCCGTAATGTTTGAATAAATGGAACGGAATTTGTCAATCAGATTCTTTGTGATTTTTATGAAAGTGTCGGCATTTCGCATCAAACTTCTGTTGCTCGCACTCCTCAATAGAACGGCGTTGTCGAAAGACGAAACCAAACTCTTATGGAAGCTGCCCGCACTATGTTGATATTTTCAAAAGCTCCTCTGTTTCTATGGGCCGAAGCAATCAACACAGCTTGTTATACCCAAAACCGTTCTCTGATTCGTCTCCGATACAACAAAACTCCATATGAGCTGATGCACGACAAGAAGCCGGATTTATCGTTCTTTCATGTCTTTGGTTCACTATGTTATCCAACCAATGACAGTGAAGACTTGGGTAAACTAAATGCAAAGGCCGATATTGGTATTTTCGTTGGATACGCGCCAGCAAAGAAAGCTTTCAGAATCTATAACAGGAGAACCCAGAAAATTATAGAAACAATTCATGTGACGTTCGATGAGCTGACAGCAATGGCTTCTGAACAATTCGGTTCAGGACCCGGGCTTCAAGTTTTGACTCCTGCAACATCCAGTTCAGGACTCGTACCAAACATTATTCCTCAACAACCTTGTAATCCACCAAAAAGAGATGATTGGGATACTTTGTTCCAACCCTTGTTCGATGAATACTTCAATCCTCCAACTATTGCTGTCTCTACAGTTCCAGTAGCTGCTGCACCAAGAGCTGTTGAAATAGCCGATTCACCTGTGTCTACGTCCATTGACCAAGATGCACCATCATCAAGTATCCCATCAACACAAGATCAAGAACATTCTCTAATTATTTCTCAAGGTGTTGAAGAATCACCAAAAACACCACTATTTCATGATGATCCTCTTCACGAATTTCTTCATGAAGACTCGACTTCTCAAGGATCATCATCTAATGTGAGACCATCCCACACTCCATTTAAACTTATTGGTAGATGGACTAAGGATCATCCAATAGCAAACGTGATCGGTGATCCTTCTCGTTCAGTCTTCACAAGAAAGCAACTCAAAACCGACGTCATGTGGTGTTACTTTGATGCCTTCCTAACTTCTGTAGAACCAAAGAACTTCAAACAAGCAATGACTGAACCATCATGGATCGATGCAACGCAAGAAGAAATTCATGAATTTAAAAGACTACAAGTTTGGGAATTGGTGTCGTGTCTAGATAAAGTCATGTTGATCAAACTTAAATGGATTTATAAGGTCAAGACAGATGAATTTGGCAGGGTACTAAAGAATAAGGCTAGATTAGTTGCTCAGGGGTTCAAGCAAGAGGAAGGAATCAATTTCGAGGAATCATTTGCACCGGTTGCAAGAATAGAGGCCATCCGTATCTTCGTAGCAAATGCCGCCAACAAGAATATGACGATCTTCCAAATGGACGTCAAAACGGCTTTCTTAAATGGCGAGCTCAAGGAAGAGGTCTATGTTTCTCAACCAGAAGGATTTGTTGATCAGGAATACCCATCGCATGTGTATAAGCTCAAAAAGGCCCTTTACGGTCTCAAACAAGCACCACGTGCATGGTACGACATGCTGTCAAGTTTCCTCATTTCACAACATTTCTCCAAAGGTGCAGTTGATCCGACACTCTTCACACGAAAAGCAAGAAATGACTTATTGCTGGTACAAATTTATGTTGATGATATAATATTTGCATCTACTAATACTGTTTTGTGTAATGAGTATGCTACTCAGATGACCACTAAGTTTAAGATGTTAATGATGGGACATATGTCATTCTTTTTAGGATTATAAATTTCTCAAAGTCCCAGATGCATCTTCCTAAACCAATCAAAATATGCTTCTAAAATTATTAAAAAATATGGTTTGCTAACTAGTGATTCTGTAGACACACTTATGGTGGAAACGAATAAACTGGATGGAGATCTATAGGGGACACCAGTTGATGCTACACTTTACCATAGCATGATTGGATCCCTCATGTATCTGACGTCCGGTAGACCCGACCTTATTTATGTAGTCTGCGTATGTGCCCGGTATTAGGCAAAGCCTACCAAAAAGCACTTAAATGCGGTTAAACGGATATTTCGATACCTAAAGGGAACCATTAACATGGGACTCTGGTACTCGAAGGATAGCGATATATCTCTAACAGCATATTCAGACGCAGATCACGCGGGGTGTTAGGATACTAGACGCGGTACATTAGGAAGCGCTCAATTCTTATGTGATAAACTTGTTAGCTGGTCTTCTAAGAAGCAAAAGAGTACTGTGATTTTGAGTACAGAGACTGAAGATATTGCCTTAT
>BQNB010079266.1:0-30293 GCA_026074375.1 Tanacetum coccineum
ATTTCATTCATAACTTTGAAAATTTTACATGAAATAGTTTTCGGAGTACACATAATACAATACAAAAGATCTAAGGCTATGCTAATACTTAACATGCCGGTACAATGACCTAGCAAGATACAATAACACAAATCACTAGATGTGACTGTTAGCATCCCCAGAAGCATCCTGGTGATCTGGAATCCTAGCCTTTGGTCCTAGCTGTCCAGCTCTCCTCTGCTGCTCTTGCAGTGCTAACAACTCAACCTGCATGTCGCTCATCTCTCGCCTCATATCTCTGATGACTCGGAGAGTCTCTACCATCTGGTCCTGACGCCTATGATTAGTCTCTCAAAACGCTGCTAACTCAGCCTACTGCATCTGAAAGCGAGTCTCATGTACCTGATGTTGTGTCTGGTGTGCCTGGAGATGGGTCTCGTGTGCATACACATGATCACGATGGGTCTGAAGCTCCTGGTGAATCGCCTGACTCAATCCTATCGAGTGAGCCCAAGCCTCTCGGGAAGCATAGGCCTCCTCCTCTACCATCCATACTGTCTCCTGGAGAGTCATCCTATCCCCCATAAGCAAATCGACCCTCAAATCTGGGTCACAGCGGAATGTTGAATATCCGAGGGCGTTACATTTATGGATCAATAGCACAAGATATGAGAACGTCCACTAAACGTGTCGTTTGAAAAAGATACATTGGATTAAAAAAATACTTGTTTGTTACATAAGCTCATGGCTTCAAATTGTTCAACAATATAAATAAAGATTTCGGTTTATAACAATTGTCCCCAAAATGTAATAAGACCCCAAATCTTAAATGTTGACTCTTCAATTATTGATGTCGCCTCTCTTCAGCATCTATCGTGCTGACAAATCCATAATCTATCCCTCGACCTCTGGTAGGTCTAGCAGTAGAACTTTCTCCGACCTCATATCTGGAGCCTAGAGTGGATAAATGCAACCTCTTGCGGGGAGGTTGCTCAGACTCGGGGATATCATCCCTACGGTCAACAGGTGGTGGTATGTATAGAGATGGTGGTAGTGGTGGTAGTGGAGGTGGTGGTAATGCGGTAGTAACTGCATCAATGAGAGCCTGGGTGGATCACCCAGATGATGGTGGTAAAGGTGGTGAATGTGCAGGTGGGGCCGTGCACCTAGCAAGGCGCTCCCCTGCAGAGGGTGGTGATAGTGATATAGGTGGTGATGGTGATGGGGTAGTCATGGTCAGAAGTCTCTCAACCTCTGCCTCTGGTGGAAGGGATATGGAAGTCTGGGGTCGGACGGTAATCCTAGCCCCGATAGTAATGTCAGTGGAGGGTGGTGGTATAACAGGCTCTGTTCCCTCAGGTGGGAAAACAGGCTCATCAGCAGGTATGATGGTAGTAGAGTCAGCCGGAGCTAAGTGCTCCTCCTCCTCCTTATCCTCCTCGTCCTCATCCTCATCATTGGCGTCATCCCCAGATGAATCGCCGTCTTCATCATCCCCATCATCTCCCCCGTCCATAGGATAGTCAACCGGACCATCCTCTGTCTCATCATCCTCGTACTCCTCCGGATCCTCCTCGGGATCCGACTCAGTAACATATCCGGGTGACTCAGTAGTAGGTGAATCAATAGGAGGTAATGGCTGCTCCTCAGCCGAAATTCATGCTCATCCTCATCCTGAGGAACTGGCGGTGTCTGTGGGTTCTCTAGTGGTTCATGTATGTAATCTGGTGATGGTGGGGCTACTGGCTGTATCGGGAGTCCGTCGTATCCTAGTACGATGACCCGTGGAATGCCTCCCTCCGATACCTCCTCATCATCGGCTCCCCAGAAAGCTCTGCCGGGCTCAGAGTCGGTGTAGACGGAAGTGTAGGTAACAGCAGATGTCGCAGAAGACATGGTTACTGCAAAAAGTAAAATAACTTATATAAGTATTTCTTATAAGAAAAATCGATATCATGCCGTAAGGCATTTAATAATAAAGCCCTTATAGTAATATACGTAATATCATTTATATACCCGTATATCAATTAGGTAAGCACTTAGTACCCTACTAATGCTTAACCAATGCATGTCATGTAAACATATATGCGCTAGACGTAAACAAGTAATGCATGTATGTCCCTCGCAAATCCCATTTGTGAAAAACAGTTTTGAAAATGGTTATAGTCCAGACAAAACTTTTGACCTGGTTCTCTATAACCTTGGCTCTGATACCAATCTGTAACACCCTCAAATCTGAGCACGCAGCGGAATGTTTGAATATCCGAGGGCGTTACATTATTGGATCAATAGCACAAGATCTGAGAACGACTACTAAACGTGTCGTTTGAAAAAGATACATTGGATTAACAAAATACTCGTTTGTTACATAAGCCCATGGCTTCAAATTGTTTCGAACAATTATAAGGATTAAAGATAATGGTTTATAACAATTGTCCCTAAAGTGTACTAAATACCCCAAATCTTACAGTTTTGACTTTCATCATTGACTCCCAATGTATCATCGCACCTCGTGCCTTATTGACCTGAAAAACATGCTTAAAACGTCAACATAATGTTGGTGAATTCATAGGTTTATGTAAATCGATTGTAAGACCGCAAGATTTCCAAGTGTATGATTAAGCAACAAATGCAAACATCATAAAAAGTAATTACGTTTTTCCAAGCTCTGACACTAAATGCTCGACATATATGAATGCAAATATAAATGTTGGCAACATGGTGTCCGTGAATGATGTGCCTAACCCAGCAACATCCTGCGTTCGTTCCCAGATGATACTATTCACCCAACATGGATTGACATCCCTAATGGATCTATCCATAACAATCGCTCCCACCAACAATGAAATTCCCAATCAAACTCATGTAATTAACAGTTCATGTCATTGACATAATGGGTTATAGGTAACTAAGGCAAACACTAATCATGGTAAAAAATGGTACACTTGCGACCAATTTGTAAACCAAGCATGTTCTCATCCCAAGATGTAAATCATTTAAATAATTTGTCACAAACATGGGGCTATGAACTCACCTTAGCAGTAAGTTCTCTCCAATGATAATAAATATCCCAAGTAAGCAGTGATCAACACCTTCAAGTACCTAAGTAATTACGGTCAAGGTCTTAGTTTACACATTTAAGGCTAACGACTCATTGGATAAACTAAAATTCCATTTTAAGTTAATATTAACCGTTATCAATTATGTGGTGGTGCACACGGTTATTGTTTTTACAATGTCTATGGTTCTCGAGAAACGCGAAATCATGGTTAATAAATATACTTATTTATTAAGCTGATAATTAAACTCGTTCAATGTCCGCATATCTAAATGTCGACCGGTTCGTTAAGTGTTTTTAGCCCCTCTAGTTTGTAATTTATACTTTTAGTCCCTTAACTTTACAAAAATCGCATTTTAAGTCCAATTAAGTTCTAACAAGTGACATTAGATTTCATTAACCTCCAATAAGCCATATAAGCTGTTCTAGCTTATAAATAAGTTTGGGAGAGCTTATTTTGGCTTAATGGACCTTTTTGGGCCTGTTAAGGCCCAATAAGTGTTTTAAAGGTCCGATTGAGTTTTAAAAAGCACACAAGTACTTGTTAAGCTTATTTAAACTACACAAATCAAATTGGCTTATTAATAAGCTTGGATGAGCTTATTTTGAGCTTATTGGGCTCGTTGGCCCAACAACCTTAACCGAAAGTTTGCAAAAAGGGTTCTTTAGGTTGTACAACTTATTTTCTAGATTCATTAGGCTTATTTAGGTCTGATTAAGCTGTTTTCATTTCATGGCTTATTAAATTGGCACTTAAGCTCGTTAACTAGCTTGTTGGGCCTGATGTGAGGCCGTTAAGTGTTGTGCATGTTTGGGCCTAATTCATTTGGGTCCATTAACTTGTCCTAGGTTATAATAATCCTCATAAGCTGGTTAAGCTCTCAAATAATCCGTCCAAGCTTATTGGTGGCTTATGAACCTCGTGGGTTTACAAAATTGGGCCGTGAAGTCCCAATAAGGGTCCGTTTGGTTTAAAAAAGTATAAGGGGTTTATATTGGTTGAAATAAGTTTGTAGGATTCTAAATAAGCTCGTTGAGCTTATAAATAATCTGTGGATTTTTGCCGATGGCTTAATGGGCCCCTTTGGTTTGTACATGGCCATTTGGGCTAGAAACAGCCCGATAGAATATCCACTTGTGTATGTAACTTATACACAAGTTCATAGGTTTTCTAGGTAAGTTAATAAGCTCGAATATGCTTATTACTAAGCCGTGGGTTTTCCTTACTTGGGCTCGTTATGGACTTGCGAGTCCATTTAGGGTCCAATAACTTGCATAGAGTTAATATGAGTCTTATAAGCATATAAGTCCCTTAATAAGCTTGTGGAGCTTATTAATAAGCTTTGGGTTTATTGTCTAGTTTGTTAGGCCCGTTAGTGGTTTGTTAGGCCAGTTAGAGTTGTGTTAGGGTTTTGTAACTTATCTCGACCCATCCCGAACAACCCTAGTGCGTATATTTATAGTGTGCATGCCTTTATCAAGCCAAACAAGTCGTTAAGTATTATGATATGTGATGTGTATGTAGTTTTTGTTCCCAACATGTGTTGCCAAGCCTCATGGCCAAATCTTTACATGTGCATGTAAGTTTAAACGTTCGAGCTTATTCACAAGGCCCTATTACGTGCCTTATGGCTTTGGTTCACCACACAAGTCGATATACGTTATGTATATTAAGACATGTATGTGGGTTATGCCATGCTAGGCATGACCCACGTTTAATTTTGACATCGTAAGCTAAACATGCCTTATGGCACATGACAACATGAAACTTAGACATGTATACAAGCTAAGACACTTACAAAAAGTCCTAACCTCTTGAATGTGGGTGTCGTGTAGTCGTGTGGAAACCTAAATAGTACCCCAAATCCTAGCTTGAACCCGTATCCTACTTGCTTCCAAACCCGTAAACGTATAACCCCCTTAGCTCCTTGCTTTATTAGAAGCTAACCTAAGTTGCTTGTTTAAGAGTGGTGTCGAGTTTATGAGGGTGTTTGTTCTCGGCTGTGATGATATCCGAAACAAAAGGGAAAACAATGTGGTTTTGCTTGAGAGTGTTTGTGAGTTTGAGAGTTGTAAGAAAATGTTTAAGTGTCAATATGAGATGGTATATATAGGCTCATGAGCTAGTTGTTCTCTCTAGTCCTAAACCAAACCGAACCGTGCCCTAACAAGGTGGTTTTATGGTTTCTAGTTAAGCACTCATGGTTTTGCTAATACCCTCCTAGTACACTCCTTAATTGCAAGATAGTTGTACAAGATTTCTTAAGATTTGAAAATCTTAAGTGTTGTGTGTGGGTGATTTCCTAGCCGCGGCAAAACAAGGGCAAAGGGAAGGTCATTTGGTTATTATCCATTGTGTATTAGGGTGTCTAGGGAACATTTTGTACATGCCTTAATTAATCCCTAGATGTACATGTACTTAGCATGAGATTTAGGAAGATTTGTTAATGGATTTGGTGTCCAAAATTCGGCCATAGTGGGGATTTCACAAGAATTGATTTAATTTTTATGTTTAAGGTTTCAAAGTGGGTATTGGTTTGAGTCTAGGTGAGTCTAGGTATTTCCGGGGTGTGTCCAAATGTATTTTATTGTGAAACGTAAACCTTTTACGTGACCAATAAAAATAAACACGCAAAGTTTATAATTATCTTTTTAATAATTATATATTACTTAGTTGATGTAAACCTTAATTTATTTGATGACCGTTTACATTAAATGATTATTTCTAGTCTACGCGATTTAGCTTAAAAGTAAATATTAAAAGTAAACGCGTATCGGACTAAAATAAATAGTGACGAATAATAAGAGTCGTAAAATGACCTGAAATTGAGAAATGTTACACGACTATCCAAGAACACACTCGAAATACTATTATTAAGCTCATATGTTAAAGAAACTGTAACGACAACTTACTTGATACCTACAACATCACAAAATGCAAGAAGCTTCTCACGACTTCCGAGTCGTACAACTTGCAAAGCCACCAAAAACTTTCAGTTTCTTCTTCATTGAGACATATAGTACAGTTTCTAATGAAGTTTATAACATCTTTCGTCTTATAAGGGAAATGGGTCAATCTAGCTAAAATTAATAACCATGCATCCACATCTTGCATAAAAACACCTATAGTTGAAATCTTATCAGTGGCTTAATGCGAAAATGAGGTATTAAAGTAACCCGAATCCCCGTTCGTCGTCCTCCTCCTCCCGTTGCAAACAAAAATTAAGATTAGACCCAAGCCACATCAAGACAAAAACCAACGAAACAAAAACCCCCATATTTCGTAGTTACTAAATTTTCAATATAAAAAACTTAAATAGATTCAATATAATATTTGAATAAAAAAATTACTTGGAATCTCCTCAATGTTAACCACTTACCCTTCTTAACATCGGTCCGGATTTATTGTGACTGGTGGAGGTGATCGGATCACGGATGACTTTTTCAATAGCCATAGGGATTGCATGAACCCATCTCCCTACACAATTCACAAACAATACACCGTTTCAAACTCATTTGCTTCTTGGCAAAAAGATGAAGAGATGTGTATATGCTTATGATTAAGCCAAAAGATAGATGAAAAAGAAAGTGGGATGGCGGATGGAAGAGAAAATGAAAGTGGAAAAGATCAAAGAGAGTTTTGATAATGGTGCGTGAAGTGATTCAAGAACAAATTGTGTGTGTGTGTGCTGTTTTGTTATCTGAAAGGAAAAAGAGAACGAAAGACGTACCCCCAACACGTGTATCTACCCCTAAATGAGTTTTATTAAATTATGGGTATGGGTGGGTATGGATCGCGTCAGAACATTAAATGTCACCCGGTATGGATCGGGTCAGTGGGTTAAAAAGAATTAATGGCACCCGGTGTTTCCTGGGTTTTGTAAGGTTTTACAATAACTTATTCATATTTTATATCTATTTTTATTTTGTTTAAAAATTTTATTTTTACTATTTACCCGATTTAGTAATTTCTGCGTTTCTAGTAAGTTTGAGCCGTCTTTAGGCTTAGTGCTCGTCTACGTGTTCTATGTAGTTCAATAATTCCATTATATACCCCGAGGTTTTATAATTCTTATTTTAGCATTTTTAGTTTTAATTTACATTTTCGCCAAACTTTACCATTTACCTTAAACCTTACCTTTTAACTTAACCTTTCATACTTACACTATTATTTACACAAATAATTAACAATCAAAAAAAAAAAAAAGAAATACAAGCCATATAGGCCGGCCTAAGCCCACACACACTCCACACTTCCTTTTTCCCATAAAACACTTAATCATTTCAACCTCACACACACACTACCTCATTACATGCAAAAATAAGCAAAAACCATCCATTTTCTCTTGTTTGTTCTTGTGGCTGCCGATTATAACCACCACCACTACCACATTTATAAAAAAAATTCCTACTCATTTTACCCATTACAACATCATCCTTAAGGTGCTTGCAAAGTTTGGTGCATTTTCTTGATGTTTTGAGTGCTTTCTTGGGATTTTGTGGCAAGACTTTGGTTGGAAAATTAGCACATTGTGTTGATTAGAATACTTGGGTGTTTTGGAATTAGGTTGTTGTTGGGTTCGAACCAATCAAGGCAAGAAAGGGGTTTATTGTGTTTTTTTCTAGCTCCTGTTAATCTTAGTAAATTTTTTTATTTGCAATTTATCTTGTATATTTCTTGTTATATTCTTATTGAATCCATATGAGTGTGTGTTGTGTCACACTTGAAAGATTAAGAAATAATTTAGACTAGTTTTGGAAGTGATTATTGTGGTGGAATAGGTAGATGATGGAGATTAGGTTAGTATTGTGATGTTGAGAAGTTGTGGATGAGTTTGGAAACTTTTTCGGCTTTTTTGTGGCTAAATTTGATTGCTACCAATATTTTAATTAGTAGGTTTTAGATTGTCGTAAAATGTTTCTACTAGTTTTAAACCTTTTATATTAGATAGTATTATTACCTTCCCGGTCGTTTTAATATAAAAGAACGCAAAATCGGCTCACTATAACGAAGGGATTTGGCCGATTTAAGTTTTTGTAATATCTTCTTTATTATATAAAGAAGTGGATCTCATAAATTGGAGGCTTTAAGAGGAGTACCCAATCTTACCCCCAGCCAAAAAATCTGAATTTAATTCCCTCAACAATGGGCTGGTGAGTAATCATTTTGAAGTAAGTATGAGAAGGTTTTGTAACATTCTATATCGTTTCAGTTTTCTTTCCAATTAATCCATTGATACTTATCAATAAACACCGCCCTCTTAATTATAACCACACCCTCCCAAATCATATCAATCTCTCCTATCTTCTCCAATGTTTTTAATGGTACGTGGTTTTTTTTTTTTTTTTTTATATTAAATGGATTTCGGTTTTCCTTTTCATAGATTTTGGTTTTCATGTTTTTTGATTAGCATCTGCCGATTCCAGATCTGAATTTAATCAGGTATGTTGAATCAATGATATTGAAATAATTTTGTTGTATCCATTATATTTTAGGGTATGTGTGTAGGGCATTGTTTTTAAGTCAAATTTGTAACCAGTGGGAAACTTAAATTTGCACGGGTCATTTCCTTTGAAACTATGTTTGCATGGGTCATTACATTTTAAAAATAAGTTTATTTGATGTTGGATGAATAGTCTTGAAGTATGCTTAAAGATCGAGATATTAGGAATCACTTGTTTTATTTTTTATGTATAGGATGGATTTTTATCCATGTATACATTGTTTTAGCTTTTACTCTTTATTTGTGTGTTGGATATTTTGTATGCATGTTATTAGTTTGGGTAAAAGACTTTCTAATATTGCAGCCATAATTCCTCTCTTTAGTGTGTCAATATTTTTTTACAGGTTGATTTTAAAAATATAACTTGAAGACTAGCAAAAAGCAGCATAGGATCGTGAGGAATAGGTGCGCAGAGCATCAAAAGACTGTTAAATAGCTGGTTTTTGTGTCCAGTTTGGATTATATATATCAGTCGTCTAAGAATCTTAATCTTTGGCTTTTTTTATTATTGACAGTGATATTGTTTTTTAAAATGGTATCAAGCTATATATCGTATTCCAAACGGGGATAATTGTGACTGTAATAGCGAAGTTTGGAGTTGATCTAATAGCATTCCATCATCCTGCCTCATCAGGAAACACTTGCTGCCTTCAAGAAGTAACATAGGTGGGGTTTTTGAGTCTGAATAATGTAAAGTTATGAAACTCGCGTTGCTTGGATAATGTTAATGATGTGATCCTACTCGATTCTGGATGACGATCTAAGGTTAGTATATTTATAGAACTACAAATACAAACTATATAAAGTTGTATGTTTCCCCTCATAGCAGGGCCTCATTTTTATTACTTCTAACGTCACCCCTCACATTACCTAATTATCACAAGGTGTGAAGCTCACTGTTGAATATTGTATCCTGACAGTGCCTCCTATTGGATCACTTGAATCAAGTCATCTGTAACGCTGAATATTGCTACAGTTAAATCTTTTATTCGCGGTATGATTGGTTCATATAATTAATTGGCCTTTAAAGGAAACATGATGCATTGTTGTTACTTTTTATCTGTATTGTTATAAGAAAAAATCTTGCGTGTGTAGTTAATTGTTTTTCTTTTTGGTCCTAGCTTTGAATTTTGATGTTGTGCGCAGATAAAATAGCTTAACTCAGGCTGAGCGTATTTCCATTATTAATTCGAGAGTTATTGTGAATTTTTCCCGTATATTTGATCTTTCAAGTGCATGCTTCCCCGCACTTATTTCAACTTGCGAACTTACACATTTTTTTAATTTTGTAGCTCTTAGGATTCGAAGGCACAACTGAACATACCTGTTGCAGACACCCGTTACATAATTTAGGTAAATATGTAACAATTCTCTGTTCAAACAACTCTTATTAAATACGATGACCCAAAACTCAAAAGATATAAACGGATTTTTATGGACATTAGATTGCTGGAAATTTCGAATTTGTATTATCGTTGTCTCATTTTTAGATTTTATTATGTCGGTAACCAGAGTAGTCTCGGTGATTACTAAAAATGTTTCTTACTCAAATTAAGATACAAACAAAAACATACAAATCCCTAAACACCACTTTCGACAGTCTAACAACGTTTGATCACAACTTATAACTGTCAATACTTATCCTTCACTAGCTGCTATAATTGGTCCAATTCTTTCATGTCTTATGATTAAAGAAAGCTATATTTAATGTATTCTGGCTCTTGAAAAGATTGATACTGATATTAATAAAGTACAAGGTTAACTTTTTACTCCTTATCATTTGTATATTTCTCTTTGCGCGTTTGAGGGTAATAACGAATCCGAATTTGATAGGGATACATATATACAAATCCCTCAAAATGGCAGTCAAACTAACCCCTAAACGATTTCATAAGGTTTTTAAGCACTTCTTTGCTGTCCAAACAGCCCCTCAAATGTTTTGTCCAAATAGCCCCTCAAGAAGTTTCTTCCAAATAGACACTTTTGGCCACATCCTGTCCAAACAGCCTTATACTAATTTTCTGCGCATTTTCATTTGCTGAATATTCTGCACAAAAATTCATAAACTGTCTACACTTTCAGTTTGTGTTTGTATTTCTTTATTTTATGTAGATGTGCACATCTTGCCTTGAATAAATGTTATGTGGAAACACGTCTTGCAACAAATGCAACAAAATTCAGTTACGTATGGCGCCGAAGGATACTTCTATATCACCTGGAACATCTCAACATGACACCCAAACATAGTCGAATGCGGGAGTTAGCAAATACAGTTCTGATGATGAAGATTCAACCAGTAATAAGTGGAAGCCACAACTTGCATGGATCACAAAAGCACTCTAACTAGCACTGCAATTGTAGAAATGGCCTCTGCCCACAGGTTGGTTCATAGTGCATTTTGCAACCATTGACATTTTGTAATTTCCATTTATAACTGTTGATTCTTTAATCTATTTCACATGACATTTAAATGATAAAATTCCGCCCGATAGTCGATTGCTTGCAGAAATCCTTGCAAGCTTCAAAAGAGTAAACTTGGAGTCCAAGAATGAAGCTTGAGTAATCTTACAATTGGATTATACCTTATCCACCTTAAAAAGAAACCACAATTCCATTTGAGAATGTTAAGGGTGTAAACATTTCCTCTCACACATTGGTAATTACTGATTACTATTAACCTTACACTTCACACAATTAAATGCCATCATTATATAACTGATCATTCTTCATGTAGAGCTAGCAAAGGGGGCATATAGAGATAGTGCTGCTGAGTTGGCGAAAAACAGCATGCTTCGAGAAAGCAACACTGAATTTTGTGACTACGTTATTTAATTTTATGACTAAGGTAAGGTACATTCTAGGATGGAGTTGTGATAGGCATGTTTAGGGCTCAATGCAAGCTCACGAGTCAACCACAAATATTGTCATTTTTATTATATTGAGCTACTAAAAATACTTGATATGATCATGCTTGATGTTCAATTACAATACTAAAGTGTTTTTTGACTCATTAATTATCCGAAAACATGTATATTTGCATTGTGGATAGAAAGAAAAAATTTCATATAGCTCAAAGCCGTTTGTCAATTATAATTAATGATAAAAAGTTTACATTTTGTCGAAAAATAAAGCCCGTGCATCGCACGGGTTGTAACGTCTCGGTCACTAATTTTCCAAAAAAATTACAGTTATGCGGTAGAGTTTGTTCAAATGACGACCGTGAGGTATATCAACAAAAAATGCAATGCGTTATACTTTGAAAGTTATAATCCAAAAATCAAAATTTTTTACTATTATAAAACAACAATAATAATCCGCATAAGCAAACCCTCGATTACCAACAAAACTAAGCCCGGTGCATCGCACGGGTTTGAACGACTCGTGAAAGAAATTTTGACAGCACTATAATAAATGTAACATTCTGATGCGAATTTAAACGAAAGTTTCGGACACTTTCTGGTCCGTTTTGGCTTTAGTGTAAAACACGAAAGTTGTTCGGAATGATGTTTTACAGAAGGTCTCCCAACATTTTAAACTTGAAAGTGTAAAATGAGGGAGATAAGCTTGGTCAAAGTCGGGCAAAATTTTCTTAAAAAGTCAAAGTTATATTGCTGATTGGAAATTAAATTAGCATTTCTAGGCGTTTTCGAGTCCGTTTGAGCTTTGAAAACCTTAGTGAATGTTATTGTATCACTAATATAGTATTAGGGCGCGTTGAAGCATGTCTAAAAATGGTAAGTCATATTTTCGGAAAATATATTAATAGGAATGGAAGTAGAGGTTAAGTGTTAAATCCCTTAGTGCGTTGGTGATAATGGAAACTATAAATATTTAGGGACGGTATTAACGTCCCAAATTTCTAAACTTTCCAGAAATAGAAACTTTCTAAAAATGGGAACTTTTCAAAAATAGTAATTGTTCGTAAAAGTAGGGTAACTTAACTTCGAATATTATATCTTCTTAAAGACACGTTTTTGCTAAATATCATAGGACACAAACACATATGGATTCTATTTTTTTTATAAACAACTTATGTATTGTTTAGTGGTATATTTCATTCTCCTAATAGCGCGTCATTAATTTAAGCCGCGGTTAGGATCTTTTATCGTCATTCTCTTCGTTGTTGATTATTCTATTCTCATCATTTGCTATAAGGTGCGTTCATAGCCCCTTTGTCCTACTTAAATATTTTATAAAATTCCACGGGGGAGATTACATGCTTGTTTTACATTTTGGACACAAGTACTTTAAAATTGTTTGTTATTGCCTGAAAATTATTGCCTAAGTACCTTCATTGCCACTTAAGTCCCCTTTTCATTCATTGAGCTGATAATTTGTATTTTTGTTACGCGGTCTGAGTGTTGTGGATAGATCCTATGGGGATTGACTATCCACGTCGGGTTCTGGTTTCTAGACGATTTAATCATTCAGAGGGTATTACATAGGGTGTTTGGCGACATCCTACACTAACGTGGGGGGCAAACCTTTGAGTACTGGTTTCTATATTACTTGTTTTAATGTTCAGATGCCATGGTGCTTAGTGCATAATACTTCATTTGGGAATTGTGAATATGTTTCAATTGTCTTATTACTTAATCTTGTGCGTCAATACATTTATTACTAAAACCTATGTATTTCAGTCAACAATTTTTTGCATGACTTTTTAGCATGTTTTTAATCTTAGGTCCTAAGGTATGATTGCTTAAATGGGAGCCGCGTGGAGGTTGTTGGATGGACTTGTTTAAATTACATTCGATGAAAGCTTGTTTAAACATTGTCTTTATCTAAACCTTATCTTTTTCCAAACTTATGTCATCTTTTGGAATATTTGAAATGTTTGTTAAACTTGTGAGACCTTGTTGTAAAACTCTGATATTTTGTGCATCGAATGTAAAGTGATATCTTTTTAAACATCTCTTTTGAGGTCGTTGATGCGGTTGTCGTAAGGGACTTCTAAAAGAAGTTTTACAACTCCCTAGGCAGAGTACCTAACCGTTGTAGTAGTAGTATAGGCAAGACTCGGGGGTTGTTATCGTTCTCTAGGGGAATAGGTTGGGAAGGCTTGATCACGGTATAACATAATTCTAAGGGTTGAGAGAAGATTATTTTTGTATTTTTATATTTTATGAAAGCGAGTAAATCTATGGTTTGAGAGGTTGGTTTGTTTAACTACTAATTAAACTAATATCTAATCTACTGGTGATAACTTTATGATAATTAAATGTATTTACTTAATCATGCATTACTTATCAGATTGCTTCTCCCAATCCTGTTGCCTTGTCACACTTGTGATGATTTGTGTAAGTATTTCCTAGGTCATGAACGGATTACACGAACTCGCCGTCTATTTAATATTCCGTTAGGGCAACACACAAGTAAGGTAGTATGAAGACTATTACAAGGCCCCTAAGAGTAAATTAAATGCATGTGAAATAACTTAAGAGGGATCAACCATATAAGGGGCAAGGTAGTATGAAGACTGTTACCCGATGGTATCCTTTCTACGCACTCACGTTTCCCTAGACGTGTCTACAGCGATACAGACAAAAGCTGGTTTTCTAGCAGTACTAACGCGCACCTATCATTCAATCAAGAAGCAAACAGGAAAAATTCTACAATTCCGAAATTAGCAATAATAAGCCATAATACAAAGGAGGTTTAGCCCTCGCATGTTATAAAGGAAGCAAAAGGAGATAGATCCAATCATGCAACACAAGACTTATTGAATGATTAAAAGATAATATCCTTACTTTGAATTTAAAAAAATGGATTCAAGGTTGTACAATAAGGTTATTGAGGCAACTAAAAACACCTTGATGAGCTACAAGAGCTAGGGTTCGTTCTCCAAAAAGTTATACAAAGTTACAATTAAAACCCTAAAATCGGTTTAGTTATATATAGAGATTCCGTTCTGCGACGGGTTCGTGCGTTGAAATCCTAACGTTGTCGATATGTGATGATATGATCCTTCATTAAGTCTGGCCACGTTTGACGCCGTCCCCAAATTCTCTGACGCCGTCCTTTAGATGGATCGCGACGGCGTCGCTTTATGCCTACGACGCCGTCTCTATGCCTTATAAGAAATACTTCTTCAAGGATTTGGTGTAGGTCCTTAATCTCGTCCGTTTCTTTTCCAAATGAGCCTAAGTCACGTGCATTTCCTCTAAATGTCATCCAAGTGCTAAAAACCTGAAAAACAAACGATTTTTATGCATTTATTCAGGCAATTTGCATGATTTAAGAGGTTAAATGACCCCAAAATAGTGTATTAAATGACACCTCATCAAATACCCCTACATTTGGGATTTGCTTGTCCTCAAGCAAATGGGTTTTTCTACTTAGACAATAGAAATATGAGGGTCATTTAACCTACTCTTTAGAAGTATTTTACAACACAACCTTCTAGATCTCGTAATTAAAAACACGGAAAGTATATCTAGCACCTCACATAAGTGTTTGGGATTCTCTCTTTTCTTCTTTCGGGTGGATAATAATTATAACACCTATGGTGGAAACAGAATTAAACACTCCATTACCGGTCATAGCTTAAAATTACATAGCTTGGTAATGTGATCAATCCTCCAACGCTCTGGGCGCAGAAGAATTATTCATTTATATTTAAGTGGTCTTTATATAAAGGGGGTGTGGTGTGTGTAGGTTGTTAGATAACATATAATGATAACGGAAAACGGATGGATTACATTTGGGTGCTTTGGTGGGAATGTTTGGAGTGAAATGTTAGCTAATTATTTATAGAATAACGCTGGTTTGGTTGCAAGAAACCCAAGACTCGGGACGAAGATACAAATACTCTATCACAACTTTACATCAATCTCTTTCTTTTTCTTTCCTTGACTCTATGATAAACATAAACATAAGCAAATGGCAGCCCGTACATTTTTTACTTTTTTTTATATACAATTTTTTTTTCATACACTTTTGTCCCCTTGCCATTACTTAAAATTTTTATTACATCATGGGGATTTTCTAGAACACCTCTTCACATTGAACCTTTTACCATTACTCGATTATTTACATCTAAGTATGACCCGATTTGAGGTGGTTCATATAAATATACATGGAGATATCTTTAACAAACAGATAGGGGTATTGACCCTTTAAAACTTTTCTTCCCATTCTTTCGCGAAACCTCAAATTTCATATGTGAAAAATATTTTTTTTTATTTCCCAATCGTCCCAAAACTTGTTATTTACTAGGATAGGACTTCGCAAGTGTTTGTAACTCACAATATATTAAATTGGGGTCTTTAAATCTATAATGTACTAAAAGCGTAGAACAATTACATGGTACGGCTCAAGGCGATTTGGGTGTAAACGATTGGTTTAAGGGTTAACATATGCTCTAATTAATAGTCGGTTGACTGATAATTACGAGAAACCTCGTGAATAAAGGATAGGGCTCGGAGGGTTGGTACTAGGGGTATCTGCACTAAAAAGTGAGTGCATGGCAAGGGTGTGGGATAGTTATATGATCGATGTGACCATCATAACAATTACATGTTTAAAACATGGGTTAATCTAGTGACATTTTTATCAAGCAATCTAATACTTTACTATGCGGTCTCGGGATGCATCACAAAAATAAGTTCTAGAATTTAATATATACCTGGTACATTAATATAGTTTAATACCGATACCAATGCTCCAGAAAAGGAGACAAAACCACATATACACATCCATAACGACGGAATAGACATAAATGATTGCTCACTCGTTAACTCGAACAAGCTAAAGGAATAAGTTATCTTGGGTATCAATAATGGTACTCCGGAATCCCTAAGATCCTAAAGGCCGAAACCTTACATTTTTTTGGTGGATTCTGGAGTTTTTGTGCTAGTCCATTTACACATTGCTATCATGAGATGCTATTACTTACTCGGTTTTGTCGGTATGTGTCATAAAAATTGAATTTTGGTTAAAATTACCTTTTATACTATGTTTCGATATATTACCCATCATTTTAAGGACAAAGCAAATGGCAATTGAAGGAATAGTTTCTAAGGCTTATTTCCCCCTATACTTAAGTTGAACATTGTTCCTTAATGTTCTATAGAAGTACCCGCAAAAATGAATAAAGGGAAAATAAAATAAGTAAAATAAACTAGTACTCCCCCGGTTTGCTCAATAATGGAGAAGAAACATACGATAACTAGTTAAATTGTTCTCCAAGAATCATTCAATGGAAACTTCTTAAGAACTTCCAAGCTTCTTCTCATCAAATATAACCTGTAATCAAAGACAAAGATAACTACACCAAGCGTAAAATCAGTGGGATAGATATATATACAATAAGAGGTTAGGGTTTCGACTATATTAAAACCGTAAAGATAGGATGAGAGAATTGTTAAACTCAGTGTTTTGCAGGTTTATAAAAAAACATAAACTTTCTTAAGTGTTGTACAAGTTATATTTTCAAAAATACTTAAAATTTTTGAGTTTTCTTATAACTGGGCATTTGACGCCGTCAGGAATATTCTGACTCCGTCACAAGTGTCGCAGTGACGACGTCGCGTGTAAATCGTGACGCCGTCTCCACACTCTGTGAAAACTCATTTTTCGTTTTTGATGAAATATTTCATGCATTCATTCTTATAAGTTATTTTCCTATACAAAATGTTGCATAACAACATGAGAATTATTGATTCAATCATATAACTCGAAACTGACACGGATTAATCTAAACAATTTATTTTAAATGTTTGAATTTGGTTCTAAAAACCGAATATTTCCTCATCACTTATTTTGTTGTAATATACCTTTAGATTGCTAATGACATTACATAAACGTCTCATTTATACCATTCATTTATTCCGAATAAGTTACCTACTTTTGTGTAATTTTTGCAAGAATTCGTACTTAATTGTTTAAAAGTGTTATTTGCAGTAATTGAGGAGTG
This sequence comes from Tanacetum coccineum, assembly GCA_026074375.1. Classification (NCBI taxonomy): domain Eukaryota; kingdom Viridiplantae; phylum Streptophyta; class Magnoliopsida; order Asterales; family Asteraceae; genus Tanacetum; species Tanacetum coccineum. The sequence goes on from BQNB010079266.1 coordinate 17,459, forward strand.
ATTTGTGAAGACATGCTAAAAGGCGCACTTTTTGGAGCTTAAACGATGATATTTGAAGATTGCTTATTTTTGCTCAATACGTCGTATCCAAAAAAGAAGATACGGCGTATCAGCGCCTGGACTTCACAAGAAAACGTGTTTGTTCAATTCCCTACATGGCGTATCCTGCCTATCTACATACGCCATATCCAGCTAGATAAACATTCAAAGATTTGGTAATAAATATAATTTGGGAATGATATACTGATTTATTGAGAACGTAGCGCATACTCCAAGGAAATTACCCCTATACGCCATATTGACCTCATTCAAAATGGCGTATCCATCAATTTTTAGAGACTATAAATAGAAGACTCAAAAACGAGTTTTTGGTGTGCAAAATCATATTCTCTATACCATACACATAAAAGTCGATTTTCTAAAGAGAAGAAGAGCAGCCAAAGGTCAAGCATCGATCACGATTCCATAGAAGACACCGTGTAATTCCTATACTCTTGTAATCATTTAATTTTTGGTATTGTTCGGTAAAACATTTAGTTTACCTTGGTTATTTGATCATGCTTGTATAATTACAATGGTTATGGGCTAATACCCTCCGGTATTAGTCATCTTAATGAAGATTTATTGTTTGGTTTGTTTTAAAATCAATTTTGTAATTTATCGTTGAAAGTTCAATTATGTTTATCACCTAATACTTGTCTACATGTTTGAATATGCGACCTATCATTCAATTGGGTCTAGTGATACCTAACAAGTAATCTAGATACTAGGATAGCTCTCCATATCGTGTTTTATATGACTAGACCAATAGGATCACAAATAATGTTCTATCTTTGTCTTTAAATTATGAGCTTAGTTGGACCGGCAGGTGACCCGTATGTTTCAACAAGTATGTTCTTAATTAATTGATAAAGACTTGAACAGTGAACTACCAGTATATAAAATACCATCAAACAGTGAGTGGGTAAAGTCCCTATGGGCTAGGGTTTAACAAGATCATCATTGCTTTAATCCCTAGATAGATTATAATTAAACTAACAGGATGCTTTATGCGGATACATTAATTGTGACAGGATTCAACGTGTTTAGGTCTTAGGATGATGTCTCGCCTAAGTCTTAAGAATGATATGCGCAATCTGCTATGAAGTATCGTAAGTTCACGATAATATGATTTAAAATATATACGAATAACGCCGCCGAAAACGTGTATAATTTAGGCGTTATCAGTTATCCTTTTTATTTCATCCGAAACAACTCAACTACGAGTCCAGAGACGGAGGCTTTATTTAGGATAACACACGGGGAGTTTAATTTGGCTTTAATTATTATTATGTAATTGGCAACATTATTATCCCTCGGTCCTTTAAATTACTGAACACTTCGGGCGTTCTAACGACAGTCCAAGTAGTATTATTTGACTTCGGGGATTCCCACGACACTTTTGAACTGAGACTGAAACATCGAGCTCATAATCGACGGAGCCAGTAAACTTTTATCAGTCTCGGATTATTATTATTATTATTACTTTCACCCTTTAAACGACTGCAACATCAGGCGTCCTAACCGACAAGAAACGGTGGTCTTATTTCGGCTTCAGTTTATTAGATTATTATTATTTATTATTTTTATAGCCAAATTTCAAGTTCTATGGTCTTTTAACTACCTAGACAACGGGAGCGAGCCGTCAGGAATCGATAGCCTATTTTCCCACAACACTGACAAAACCTCAATTTGTATCTTATTTCACCAAAAGGAATCTCTAAGAAGTGATCAAACTAATAATCGAAAAAACCATATCATCTTTATTATTGAAAATTATTATTTTTTATAGTTTTTAAGCTGATGGTGAGCAAAAAAAGCCACAAATTTAACCTCTATGAAGCTCTAAAGTGATCAACTACTCCACGATTGCTTCTAACTTATATTCAACTATATCATTTTGTATTCTTGCAAAATTTTTAAAGTTTTACGCCAAACGCTAGTCTCGAAAAGCTAGGAGAGAGCTAGAGGGCAAAACTCGGTCAAGTCAAAAATCTCACTAGTTCTAGCCTACAGGCCTACTTATTTCTATATATTTTTAATTTTTTTTTCATCATTAATTTTTTTAAGCACTAAAATAACACAATATATTGGTTAAAACGGAGTTGCGTGTGGCACAGACAAGCACATGTATGATCAATTTCGATAGAAATCCCCCCTCAGACTCTAGAAAATGATAATTGGACCTCAATGTTTCAAAAAGTGGATTTTATCGCCACAATAAAAAACGAAAAAGGGCAATATGCTTTAAGAATTCCAAGTGTGAAAGGGGAAACACAATAATATACATGATCAGGATTAAGGATTCTAAAATAAGCAGAAGATCAAAGACCGGGTGATTAGAGGATTGAAAACAAGCACGGGTCTTCATGATCTGAGGAATCCTGCAAGCAAAAATGGTACCACAAACCATAGAAAGAAGCCAACCCCACACTAGGGCTATAAAATCACCACTTATATATTAAGAAAATAGAAGAAAAACAGACACGGGTTTTGCCTCCTGAGAAGCGCTTGGTTTATTAACGAGTCCCCTAGCTTGACTCGCCCCCTAAAATTTTGTTGTCCGTAGGGGACAATTAAAGATCCGAGACATCCATAGCCGGGATGTCCCCTCTATAGTAGTGTTTGATTGGGACTCGTATCATGTAATTATCAGACTTTTGGTCTAGTAAATAATGATCAAGCCAAGTTCTAGAGCTTTAATTTACCGATCACTCAAATTTAATTATCAATCCAATACCATTTTGCTTAGAAAAAGCGACAAAACCACATATACACATCCCAATGATGGAATAAATACATTTGGAATTGCTCACTCTTATACTCGAACATGCTAGATGGCATCAGATATCTTAGGTATCAAAAGTGCGGTACCCGATTTTTAAAGGCTTATAATCTCACAATTTAGTGGACTAGGTTGTGATAGCTATAGTGTCAATCCGGTTGGATTTGCCTTACTAAGAGCATTTTTAATTTTTGAAAGCTTACTATATCTATATATCTATATATATATATTTTATATTATATATATATATATATTACATATATATATATATATAATTAATTTTGAGATTTTTGAAAGTATCAGTAGGTAAAAATTTTGACTAGGGCAAACATGGAGGAAGTACTGATTAATTTTTCCTATTTGGCTCCCCTTTACACTTAAGTTGAAACATTGCCTCTCAATGGGATAAAAAAAAACTGTTAATAGAATAAAATAAAGAAAAATAAGGGAAACAGTACTTCTCGGGGCATTGAGATATATGGTGAGAGAGGAGTTATCCTTGAGCAGACTTCTTAATTTTACCATTTTTTATCAAATATATAATTCCTGCATAAAAATAAACAACACAAAAGCACTCAAAAGAAAATAATTTTGTTGTGTTTTTTAAATAAACAAATAAAGGATATGAATAGATGTATGGGGGAGGGACTCCTCACCCACTTAAGTAAAGCCGGGTTGCCTCCGAGAAGCAGCTTATTTTTAAGAGAGTCGTGTTTGCTAGACTCATACGTGGTGAGTCGTTGCTTTGGAAAGAAGGGAGTGACTTCTTCCCTTGGGCATTTTAATCTTCTTTATTCTTCATGGCTATAGTTTGAGTCGCATGACCGTTAACAATAAACGTTTTTCCAATATTTTCCATATTGTTAACATCTCGGTTGAATATTGATGTTTTCTACGTATGGTCTAGCCAACAAATCTGAGTTTGGTGTTTAAATTTATACTTGGAGTGAAAGAGCATAACCTTGTTTCCATGTTTAAATTCTTTTCTCATTCTTAATTTCTATCGTGCCAAACTTTGGTTCTTGCTTTGTATAATCGAGAGTTTTCATAGGCTTGATGTCTAAGTTCGTCTAATTCGTGTAACTAAAACATTCTTTTTTCACCTGCAGCAATGAGGTATGGGTTGCAATTCTTCAAGGCCCAGTATGCACGGTGTTCAATTTCAATGGTAAGTGGCAGTTCTTTCCATATATGAGTTTGTAGGGTAGTAAGGGTACAGATAGGGTGTTTTGGTAATGCAGGGCGAAAAGCCCACAAAGCGTGTCAAGTTTTCTTGACCAAATAGCAGGATTGTCTTTAACAGTCTTTTCAAGAATTCTTTTAAGAGCTCTGTTTGTGTTTTCAACTTGACCACTAGTTTGAGGGTGATATGATGTAGAGAAATGGTGGTTAACTGCATATCTTTTCATTGTCTTCTCCATTATTTTGTTACAGAAGTAAGTACCTCGTTCACTGATTTAGTGCTTTGGGCATTCGAAACGAAATGGCCGAATAGTTTTCTTGAAAAGTGACAACAACTCGGGCATCATTTGGTTGCTGGTAAAGCTTGAGCTTCAGCATTTAGAACGTAAATCATCAGCAAAAAGATTGTATTCAAACTTATACGATTTTGGGAATGGTCCCATAAAATCAATACCCCATACATTGAAAATTTCACATACTTAAATGTTGTTTAGGGGCATCTCATCACGTTTGTTATATTTCTGTCTTTGGCATCGCTTCGCAAACGTTGGTACTAGAGTATGAGCTTCTTTTATGATCGTTGGCCAGTAAAAACCTGAGTCTAAGACCTTTTTAGCAGTTACATTTGGTCCATAATGTCCACTGGTTGGTCCGTGGTGACATTGATCTAGAATTGTTCGGGTTTCTGATTCGGATACACAACGTCTGATCATTCCGTCAGAACATACTTTGAAGAGGTAGGGTTCCTCCCAGAAGTAGTGTTTGAGGTCAGAGTAGAAGAATTTGTTCTTTTGTTGGTACGTCATCCCTTTTGGTATAATATCAGCTACCAAATAGTTTGCAAAGTCTGCGAACCATGGTTCATTTTTGGTGTTAATTTCCATAAGGGTCTCTCCAGGAAAGTTGTCATCAACATCACTGTCATCACTTGACTCGTCGTTTTCAATTCGGGACAAGTGGTCAGCGAAGAAATTTTTCTATTCCTTTTCTATCCATGTTTATATGTCAATAATTCTTGTAAGAGGAAAATCCATCGAATAAGGTAGGGTTTTGCATCATGTTTCTTGAATAAATGTTTTAGAGCTGAATGATTGGTGTGAACAATAGTTTTTGATAGAATAAGATAGGATCTGAATTTATCAAATGCAAAACTACAACCATAAGTTCTTTTTCGGTTACGGTGTATTTTTGTTGAGTGGATTAAGAGTTTTGCTAGCGAAGTAGATTGGGTAAAAGTTTTTACCATCTTTTTGACCTAAGACGACTCCAACTGCGAAATCACTTGCATTACACATAAGTTCAAACAGAAGATACTAGTTTGGGCTTACGATCACAGGAGCATATGTGAGTTTCTCTTTTAATGATTCGAATGCTTTTTGACATTCATCATTGAATTCAAATGGAGTATCTTTTTCAGGCAGCTTAGTTAGAGGCCGAGCAATTTTCGAGAAATTTTTTATGAATCTTCGGTAAAAACCAGCATGTCCAAGAAAACTTCTAACTCATTTGATATTAGTAGGGGGCGAGAGTTTTGATATTACGTCGATTTTTGTTTTGTCGACTTCAAGTCCTACGCTAGACACTTTGTGTCCAAGCATAATTCCTTCTCTGACCATGAAGTGACATTTTTCCCAATTAAGGACAAGATGAGCATCTTTACAACGCTAGAGCATTTTATCGAGATTGTTTAGGCATTTGTCAAAAGAGTTTCCAAAGTCGGAGAAATCGTCCATGAATACTTCGATGGATTCTTCGATCATGTCGTGAAAGATTGCTAACATGCATCTTTGGAATGTAGCTGGGGCATTACATAGCCCGAAAGGCATTCGCCTATAAGCGTATGTTCCGAAAGGACATGTGAATGTTGTTTTTTCTTTATCATTAGGATCGATAGGAATTTGAAAATATCCAGAAAGAAAAACATCAAGAAACAGCACAACCATACAGCTAATGAAATATTTATTTCCTACGAGTCTTTCTAACATTTGATCCATAAATGGCATGGGAAAATGATCTTTTGCAGTTGCTTCATTGAGTTTACGATAATCGATGCATACTCGCCAACCCGTGACGGTTCTTGTTGGGACAAGTTCATTATTTTCGTTCGTGACAACTGTAATACCACCTTTCTTTGGTACATGGTAAATAGGACTAACCCAAGGACTATCGGTAATTGGATATATAAATAATACGGTATCAAGAGTTTCATGATTTCTTTCTTAACAACCTCCTGCATATTTTGATTCAACCTTCTTTGTTTTGGGACAACTGGTTTCTTGCCATCCAGAAGCTGTATCTTGTGTTTGCAGAATGATGGGCAGATACCAAGAATGTCAGTTGTTTTCCAGGCAAAAGCTTCTTTGTGTTTTTTAAGGACGGATACAAGCTTGCTTTTATTTTGAACAGATAGTTGAGATGATATGATCACATGGAGAAAATATTGTTCTTCCAAGACTACATATTCCAAGTTATCAGGAAGAGGTTTGAGTTCAAGATCCATAGGAGGTTCTTCAAGGGATGTCTTGATTTTATAATCTGTGTTGATCGTGATTTTTTTCGAATGGTGGTTCTTCGGTATCGGATTCAGATTTAGAATTTTCATCTTTAGCCATTGCTATGAATTCATTGAATTCAGCAAAAATTTCTTCTTCGAGAAGGGTTCCTTTGATGGAATGGAGAATTTCGATTCCTTCGTCTAGAAGTGCGTTCCAAAATCTCTTTTAAAAATTTTATCAGATACTAAAACATGTATCCATCGTTGTGTTAAGAGGTGTTTTCTTTGTTGATGTCGATTTTAAGATCTTTCGTTCATTCCAACTCCAAGATTGAGTTGTTTTGTTTAACTCGAATAATTAATCAGCAGTTTGAAGAATAAGGTGTCCCATGATGAAGGAGAAACTTTGTTGTCTTCTACCTATTTTGAGAATAAACGAAATCGGCAGGAAAGTAAAATTTACCAACTTTAACGAGGCTGATTTTTCAACTATTTACCAAATAGGGTATTGGAATGTCTGTCGGGCTAATTCTTACGGATCATTTTGGTTGGTTTTAAGAGTTCGAGATTATAATTTTGCATATAAGGAATATGGTAGCACCTAGATCGGCTAAAGCATTACAAGATAAAGTTTTGTTGAAATTACAGGGAATAAGAAAACTTTTGGGGTCTCCAAGTTTTGGTGAAACTTTATTTTGGATCATTGCTGAACTTTTATTGCTTAGGAAAGCGGCAGAAATTTGTTCGATTTTATGCTTGTTGCTTATTAGCTTTTGAGAATTTTCCATAATTAGGCATTTCCGGCTAAGATGTCGACAAGAGGTACGTTGATTCGAACGGCTCAGTTTCATGTTGAGGAATTTTTCAGTTATGGGACTTCTATTTTTTCTTTTCTAAGGCATTGAGGATATGGAATTTTTGGTTTGTATGGTTTAGGTAACGGTGTTTCTGTGACTGGTTCATGGTTTTAGTTTTTGGTTGTGGTGCAGGTTCATCGTCTTCATCATTGCTATCGAAGTCGTTAGGGTTTTTAGATTTGTTTTGTTCATTCGGGTTATCTGGTGGATTATAGAATTTACCACTTCTTGTGAATATGGCATTCACATGCTCATTACGAGCTTGCAGTGGTTGGTAAGCTTTAGAGTTGCCACCTCGTGGGTTTGGTTGAGTGTTGCTTGGAAGAGATCCAGAAGGTTGACCATATTGCTTGTCAGCGAGTCTTTCGAACTTAGTTTCAAGATTTTAGATTGAAGCTTGATGATTTTTATCTACTGTTCGAGTTAGAGTTTTGTGGTCTATGATGTTAATTTGACAAAAGTGTTGGTTGATTGCTGAGATTTCATGAAATCGTTGAATTGTCTTTGAAGATCGTATGGTTTGTCATCGGTATTGGATCGGTAGTTATCTCGGTTATAGTCATTCCGTCCGCTTGAACGCCAATTATCGCGGATTCGGGTCTCAGGTCGCGGTTTTCATTGTAAAACGATGTCTTTCAAAAAGTTTGCATGAATATAGCTGCTTCTTCACGGGACATAGGTATGTCGTCATAGTCAAGATCAAAGGTTGGTTGTTTAGCACGAGATTGGAGTTCTTTGTACTGAGCATCCATTTTTATGGTCATGGCATCCATTAGGGCTATAATTTTGTCAATATCGGTATTAATGTTACCTTCATCAGTGAAAGCAACAGTCTTCTTAAGAGATGATTTTATTTTTTGATTTTTAGCCTAATCGAGCTTGAGTAAGACTTTATCTTCGAGAAGCTGATAAGCTTGATTTGGTGTTTTATAAAGGAAAATTACCCACGGCTGCGGCAATTCAGAAAACATTTGGGCTTATTTCGCTGAGGACCATGATAAAATGAGATTTTGATAATATTGCCTGTGAAAGGTTATGACCATGGAAGTTTCAGAGCAGTTTCTTTTATCGAAGCCTGTAAAATCAATGTAACCTTTAAAAAAATATCCGAAAGAAACAAAATTAACAAAACCCTAAATTGTGACATAAATCCTTGTGGTATATCCTATATCATAACATGGGGTCGATTCTTGGATTTGGCTAGTTTCTAGAGAGAGAAACACTTGAGAGAGAATATTCTAGAGAGAGAGAGTGTTTCTTTGTAAATGGAAAATAATGACTAGCTTGCCTCTTCCAAAGTTGGAAGAGGCTTATATAGTACATTTTTACAAAATACCGGGTATTAGTACCCGGCTTAAAATCGAAAGACATACGATTAACTATTAAAATACGAACTATTATAAACAATAAATATACGGGGTGACCGAGTCTTTTACTCATATCTAACAAAATAAAGTTCAAATAATCACTTCTCATATCAATAATAAGCAAACTAAATAAGCACAAATCGAGATCAAAACTTTTGAGCAAAAACACGAACCAAATAAGCTCACAGAAATCCAATAAGCAAATGACACTATTTTTTTAAACTCAAATAAGCACTTAACGATCTAATCCAAGCGAGATCCAAATAAGCAAATCGAAATCTAAACTACAATCGCAAAAATAAACCTACATAGATCTGAAATAAACACTAACCAATAAAATAAGCTTAAACGAAATAGTTTTGATAAGCCGAATAAGCTATAGAGCTTATTCATGTTTAAACAGCCAAATAAGCTATAAACGAACACTTTTGAAGACTATTTAAGCTCGAACGAAATCCAACAAGCTATTAAGAAGCTTATCAGATTTAATGAAGAGCTTTTGGAACAACAACGAGCTTAAACTCAGAAATAAGCTAAGTCAAATCTTATTTTAACTTGTTTTATAAAAACACTTCTTAAAAATATAGGAGATACAATCAAATAAGCTTGTGAGAGCTTATATGACTAGATCTAATACTTTTAAGAGGTTAAGCACGAATAAGCTATTAAGATAAGCTTATTTGAGAATAAGCTTTCGAATAATAGAAAGAAAAAAAAAATAAGAAATAAGCACTTTAAACGTAGAAAATCATCTTTATTCAACTAATGATAAGCTTGTACAATATCCCAAATAAGCTGAAAGATCAGCTTTACAATAAGCAGAAACAAAACAATAAACTAAAACTAAATTTTAATAAGCTAAAAAGTTGAGAGTAAAAAAATGAAATCTAAAATCTAATGTCCCAAAATGAGAGGGAGCATGTTGTTAAATAGCCAAGCCAGGGGTCCTTTTTGTAAATTCCATCCACCGACTTAATCATTATTCAGCCAATGATTGGCTTGGGTGTGTGTGTCCTCGGATTGCCAGACTGTCAGGGGTCCGATCCACCACTAGATCTCCTACACGTGTCCTTCTCATTGCGTTAATAAAACGCATCACAATTTATACACACACATTCCTCGCCCTATCACGAAAACGAATTATAACAAACTTGGCCACGTGTCTTGATTTGGTTGGACGATGGAGAGCTAGTGAAGGAGCACTTGAGGGGTTCTTGAAATAATTTTGTTGGCATCTGAGCTCTTCAAACACACAATTTCCTTTTCAGTAATAAACTCCTTTTATTTTGATATCACTTTTTGGCTTGGGCCTTGATAGACGAGTGGGTCGAGTCTGCTATGGGTTGATATGAATGTGGGCTTAGTAAATAAAGTCTTGAGCCTTTTAGATAATATGGGTCGGTCTGACCCATATAAATGGTGTCGGGCCGGCCTAATAGGAGATGAAAGCACCGTCGGACTCGTAATTTCGCGCTCTATCCAATGGAATGCTTGGGGGATTTTCCGACTTTGTCTTGATCTTGGATAATAAGCACACTCGATTGAAATGAACCCGAAATACCCGTTTTTGCTTTGTTTTCAATCCTTATTACCTGCAAGACATAATAATACCAAACAAACATATTTGTAATATAATTAACAATATTTTAGTATTATTAGTCCGATTTATAGTGTTTTCCAGGGTAATAAAGATGTGTGTTTTAGCACACATCAAATTCTTTCACACTAAGCAATTGCTGGTCCCACACGCAATGTTTATAAAACACGCCCGAAAATAAATAATTTAACCCCCCTTAACTTATGACCCCTCACAATCAAACAAGAACAGAAAAGATCCATTAAGAAGGTTCAAAAATCATTTAATTCCCAAGCTCCCCCGTTCTAACCACTTATTCAATAAAAAACTAAGATAATTTTTTTTAATAAAATTTATTTAACAAGGCTTAAAGAACGGGAGTTCATCATCTTTGATTTTTCACAATCCTCAAACTAAGCTTAAAACGAAATCACAGCCAAATATAAGATTAGATGCTAACACTACTCATAAATGCTAATTGTGTAAGCATAGCTACTTTTTGCTCCCTTATTCTTAAATCCTCTAAGGGTTTTATTATTATTATTGGTGACAAATAAATTATGTCCTTATTATCATAAAGGTGCCCGGTTTAGACCATAATTAGTTTGAAATCCTTTCCTAAAGAGACGATATGGTGAGAATAAGGTCCACATTAAGGTTCTAATTTCGTATGATTTAGGGGTTATCCTTTTTATTTCATCCGAAACAACTCAACTACGAGTCCAGAGACGGAGGCTTTATTTAGATAGCCCCGGAGTCAAAATTTGGCTTTATTATTATTATTAATGCAACATTATTATCCCTCGGTCCTTTAAACAACTGACACATCTGGCGTCCTAACCGCCAGAGCCAATAGTCTTATTTCGACCTCGGAAAATTTCTCGACCTTTTTGAATACTGACACATCGGGCGCCCTAACCGACAGAGCCAGTAAACTTTTATCAGTCTCGGATTATTATTATTACTATGGGCCTTCTTTTGAAGACTGCCACATCAGGAGCGAACCGACCAGAGACAGTAAACTTTTATCAGCCCACAGTTCTTCTTATTATTATTATTACCTCCACCCTTTCAACGACTGCAATATCGGACGTCCTAACTGACAAGAAACAGTGGTCTTATTTCGGCTTCAGTTTATTACATTATTATTTATTATTTTTATAGCCAAATTTCAAGTCATGTGGTCTTTTAACTACCTAGACAACTGAGCTCTAAAGAGATCCAACTACTCCACGCTTAGCATCTAACTTATATTTAACTATATCATTTTTCGTTCTTTGTAAAATTTTAAAGTTAAGCAAATGCTTAGTCTCGAAAGCTAAGGGGAAAGCTAGAGTTTAATACTCAGTCAAGTTAAAATATTCTTAGTTCTACGGGCCTACTTATTTATTAAACATTATATTATTATTTTTTTCATCATCATTTTTTACTTTTTTTTTAATTTTAAAATAAAGCAAAATTTTGGTCAAAACGGGATTGCCTAGGACACAAACAGGCAACAGGTATGATCAATTTTGATAGAAATCTCTCCCACACTTAGAATCGAACATTGGCCTCAATATTCAAAAATGTCAGGTATTACCCCAACACTTAGGAACGAAAAAGGCAAATGCAAAAAATTCCAAGTGTAAAAGGGAAAATAAAATCAAATATATATATGATCAGGATTAAGGATTCTCATGATATAATCATGAAAATGATCGGAGACCGCGTGCTTGGAGGATTGAAAACAAGCACGAAGGTCTTCAAGATCAAAGGAAATCCTGCAATTAAAATAAAAAAACCAAGAAACACAACCAGGATAGAAGCACACCCCACACTAATTCATTACTAATACTGCTACTAAGAAAGATAGAAAGAAGAAGAGAACACGGGTTGCCTCCCGAGAAGTGCTTATTTTTGTTCGAGTCTTTAGCTTGACTCCAGGGTTATTTCATTTTAGGCTCATGGTCAAATCCATCACCCGATGTGAGGTGAGGATGGTAATAGTGATACATCACCTCCTTAGGTGAGTATGCAGCAGGACGGGGTGATGGCATATGATGAAAACCAAATGAAGGGGTCTCCATCACCCTCGTCTCCTCACCCGGCTGTGTCAGGGAGAAAAAAGGATCAAATCTTTCCACTTCCCTTAAGAAAATTTCCTTAGAGTCGGGAAGTGGTGTGACTAGCAAGGAAGACTCATCAATAACTGGAGTCAACTCAAGAGGGTCCAAACTACTAATGTCCTCAAACTTCTCATCAAAGAGCGGATTATCATTACATAAGGTAAAATCATCATTAAAGTCGAAGAGAGGGTTTGAGAAAGTCACATCATAAGATATAGATATTGAATCATCACCTAAAGGCTCATTAGACATTCCTTTGGTTAAACTCGGATTTTTGAGTAAATGACTAAAAAGTTGCTTAACCAAATGTCTAGGCAAGCCAGCTACATCCTCGTTTTCCATCAAAAAGTTGACTACATATTCTCCTAGAGGCGAATTGATATCAAAATCTTCTTCCCTAACATCAGTGGTGGGCAAAGGTGTAGTA